>UXUI01007985.1:14319-27390 GCA_900576705.1 Enterobius vermicularis
TGGCGAAAAGCAGAAGGAGAAAAAGGCTTTTGTTTTTTAAAGAGTAAATATTGGACGAGAATGGACATTATTATGCATAAGAAATGAAGCAGAGGGTGCAGCGAAAAAAAGCATTGGCACATGAAAACTGCTGGAATAATGCTTTGAATTTCAGTCTCACACTGGACACTTTCCACACTCATCGAAGGTGGAACTTTGTTAAACTGTCAAAAAGAAAAAGGAACAAAAAAAGACAAAACAAAAACAGGTGGAGAAGAATAAAGGGAACATCAGAGAATGACTACATTTAAAAGTCAAAAATGCACTGAAGTTTCAACAAAAGTTTGAAAAGCACTAATAATAGTAGCAGTGATAATAATAATAACATTAAACATAGTAACAGTAATCATGATAGTAATAATAATATTTATAATAGAACAATAATAATAATATTGGTATTGGTAACGGTAATGGTAATGGTAATAACAGCAGCAATAATAATAACGGTAATAATTTTAATGATAACAGTAATGACAGTGGTGATTGGTGTAATTAGAGAAGAGACAAAAAATTTGCCTCCATAAAACGGGGACGGCGTAAGCAGAAATTTGCTGCTGAGAGAATGTTTCGTATTTTTTTACTTTTGCTTTTTTTTTTTTAACAAATATTATTTGTTGTTTTTACAAAAGGAGCCCAAAGCAACAGTTCGCAAAGATATGGAGGATCGGGAAAACGAAATTAAAGATCGCAAAGAAATTGTAAAGCCAAAAAGAAAAAAACGACAATGACAACGGATCAATAGATATGCATAACGGAGGACACTCCAGGAAAGGATAAAGGTTCATTATTGTTTGTTTAATTGCTCCTTGTTCATCACTAGCGTGTTTGATTGAAACTGAAGAAGTTCCGGCGTTTCGGAGCTCCTCTACTCATCCATTTTTTGCTTGCAGTACTGAAGTTGGTTCTCCCCATCCTGCAGTACCTAACGAGAGATGCAGAGGTCTGAACAAATAATTAACAGGCAGTGCTAAACAATGATGGGGTGAGAGGAGTGGCGGTAGGAAAAGAGTGACAGACAAAGAAAGATGGAAAGAAGAGGAGAAGGAAACGATGAATTACGATTGGCAGCATAAATTAAAATTTTAAACATCAAGCAACTGAGAGGGCAAACGCAAACACAAAAATACACACATATGCAAAAGAGAAAAAAAGAATCAAGAGGAACAATAAAATTGAATCTTGGAAACACCTAAAATAACTAACAAACCAACAAACAGAAACTTTAAAAAGTATTCATTTTCCTGTCGAAAACTCCACAGGTTTTCTGATTGCCTAGGAAGACTTAACCGCGGTTGCGATAAATTCGTTTTCGGTCGACTTCAATCAGCAAGCCATCTGGGATACTTGGAAAGCATTTACTACAATAACCTCCGCAACGGCCGCTAATACGGGCGTTATTCTGTAAGCAATTAACACAGCTATAAAACTGTTTTCAACATTTTAAAACCAAAACAGGAGCGGAAAAAGTAGTTTTGTTCCTCTACTTTTCTACGTTCAATGAACCAAAAGTTTAATCAGTAGCCATGGAGAGATAGAATGAAGCAGAATCGTATTTGGGTACAACCGAGCGGAATGAAGTGATATCTACTTAATGCCTCACTGGGTCTTCAAAAAGGTGACAGGAAAAGTGCACTGACCAGTCTTCTTATCTAACTTTTGCTTCAGTAGAAAAAAAATGCACTGGCGATTTATTATAGGTAAACTTACTGCCGATCGATACACCTCAGTAGACGAGTGCAATCCTTTGGCTGTCCAGGTAACTTTCTCGGCTACACGTAAACCGGTACCGCGTAAGTCTATTTCAAAGCGGCCCTGAACTTTTATTCATAAACCAGTAGCATAAAGATATTCTGTATTCAACCGCTATTTCCCTATGTAAAAAACTTGAGAACTCTCTGGAATCATGTGAGCAAAAAATAAAGGTAATTTATGCAAATTTCTGAGGCAAAGATACAGTGCAAATTTCATAATAATTAACTTCAAACAGCTGACAGAAATATTTTAGCAACTGTTTAGCAAACAAATTATACCGTAATCTTATTCCATAAAACTTAAAATATTATATCCTCTTCAAGAGCTTCCTTTTTCTAACAATGCCAACCTAATAAACTTTAGTGACTTCAGTAAAGAAACAAGCTTTACAAAGTTTGCACAAACCTGCGGACATTTGGCAGTGCTGTAACAATCTCCGGCGGTCCCGTAAGCAATCCTCACTCCTTCTAAAGTTTTTGCAAATGTATCATCATTAACTGAAAATACATCTATTTAATATTGAAGAAACAATAAGATCCGGTTCAAAAAAAGATGAATTTTTTCTTGTGTCTGACTGGATGACAACACTATATTCAAAATGCACATGCAATTTCTAATTCAATGCATAATGAACACTACACAACTAGATCACTAAAGCTACTGATTTTTGACTGACAATCGCAAATACTTTTAGCCTACATCCTTCAGTGTCCTACTTCACCAAAGCAAACGACACTTTTGAGTCAAAGTAGTAGACGTATTTAAAAGGAAACATAATTTACCGTTGATCCTCATATTGTGCAGATCTACGCGAATTTTAGAATAGCTAGTGAGTCCAGCATTTCCACTAGTATCTAGATGACAAGCACATGAATCGTTACGCTTACCACTGTGAGGACAAGTATAAGGCTCGTTCAGTCTACAAAGGCGAGCAATATAATAAATAAAAGCGAAATCTTCAAAGAGAACAGTTTTTTTCAGTAGTTTTGCAACAACTTTCAAAAGATAACATTAATTTTTGCAAAAAAGCGAAAGTGGAGGAAGATATCTGACAGGAACAGGAAGTAATACATAAAAAATATACCTTTTTAAAGCTAACCAAACATTCATTTTATACGCTTCTTAAAAGACTGTAAAGGGGCTTGACAAAAACAAGAAGTAAAATCAAAACAAAACTCGATTAAGCAGAAAAAAAACGTACCGTTTACCATAAAACTCTGCAAAGTTCGTAGAAGCATTAACTTCAACATAAGTTCTCGGAATGCTGTCGTTCATTTTATAACAGAAAACTTTGATCATGAAGCCATCCACAAGGATAGTATAGTGTCCATCTTTCATTCCTTTATTATGTAGTTTCAGATCGGCGCAATCACTGGGAATGCCTAAAGCCTCCAACTATAATAAAGTTTCTATTGCAAAAACTTAAGGAGCTTAGTGAAATGACCGACTGTTTCTCACAGCAAAGGAGTGGAAAAAACTGGCAAAGCCACATTGTAAAAATAAAAAAAATCGTGAGCATTAGCTTGAAAGCTATCGAAATATATATATAATAAACATTCATTCATCAATTTTTAGAAACCAATGAGTTGAAGTTAACGAGGTTTAGTTACACCAACTCACAGTTCCGAAGAAAGCAGCCTTCTTTTTTCCTCGGCCGATCCGGACCCTGGTCGCATAAAGAACTGTCAACTTCAATACCATCTCTATTCATGCATGTTACCTTCCGACGCCTGCTTCCAGGTCCGCATTGTCTACTACACTGCAAAATCAAAAACCCTATGCCATATATCATAGAACTCAAGGCTTACGCGCTTTAAACGAACCATTCACTACAATTAAACAGCGGGCCCTGAAGGACAATGAAAGAACGTATATATAAATGAAGTTATCCGAAATTAAAACGAGAACTTTGAAAAGGATTTTAAAAATTTCATTATTACTCACATTTGACCACTTGCCAGTTATCCATCTATATTCAGAATCACACGGTTTAATCGCGCACTTCTTTCTGATGGGAGGTTTAGGTAACCCTAAGCATAAATCTTGATGAACGCTGGCTTCGGCTTCTATTAAGCTGTTGGCGGCTTCACCAGTTTTTTTTATTCTGCACTTTATACTTCGATAGTGGAAACCTTCCCCGCAAGTTGTTGTGCACTAAATCAACATTTAATCCAAACAGAATAAGCAAACTATTAAAAGTAATAAATGGAAAAAGATATACAGTAAACTAGGAGGAACTGTCAGTTAAAATATTACCGAAGTCCACGGCCCTGGTACCCAGTGGTAGGGACACCTTGCGCTTGAGCAGTTGCGTTCTGTTTCAGGCTTTTTGAGGTGTTCGCATAATTTTTCTGCAGCCCTTCTACCCCAACTGCTTACGCAGAAAACTTCTCGATGTTGCACGGACTTCTTACAGGGATTTCGGCACTAAAAAGTTGGTTTCTTAATTGGTTTCTTAAAAAACCAATAAAAACCCTAAAATTCAAAATAAATAAATGAATAAATATTAGATTGCTAACTTTTGACCATTTTGCAGCAAACCAGTGATATGTTGGACACGATCTCAACTCGCATTTAGTAGCATGCGGAGGCTTTGTAAGCAGTGAGCACTCGGAATCGGGTATAATATGACGACGACCCTTTGTGCACACGACTCTCCTAGTTTTCAGCCCTTTACCGCAAGTTACTGAACACTAAAACAACGCATTTTAAAAATAGTTTAGATTTTCAAATTCCTCGTTCAGTGAACTGCTCTTTTATTTTGACAAAAATAAGTGATAAACTTATAAACGATATTCTTGAGAACACTTTATGTACAAATTTGAGGTTTAAAAACCATTATTTATCAGTTTGGACTTGACAAAACAGGACAGCTTGTCGCAAAAAGCGAGGGATCATTTCTACCTATACAGCAATAAAAATAAGCAAAATCTTTAATTATAATCGAGCGAATTAGCAAGAAGAATAAGGCTGAACATTACTATTGTGTATAACGATTAAGAATAGAGCTTTTCGCTGCTAGACAAATGAAGAATGATGCCTTATCTTCTCTAAAGTACACTAGCCTTTGACGAGATCATTTAAATGGTTTTCCGAAGCAGAAGTCCACTGAAAACGCTTCATAGCAACTTAAAGCTGGCAGATGGTGAAACAAAAAGTTTGAAACCCTTACCGATGACCATTTTCCACGTCTCCACTTAGGGCAGTGTTCCATCCTACAAGAATCAGTGTTGTTTGGTGCTTTCTGCCCAGCACAAAAGTTTGCATCAACTTTAACTCCCTTGTAATTTTGGCAGTAAACCTTCCTAACACGTACACCACGACCACAGGTTTTAGAGCACTAAAAAATTGCATTACTACAGAGGAGGGATCGCTGCATATACCGAGAAAACAAGCAAAAGGTGATTTGGTGAAAAGGGTCCAGAATTGGCGTTTGGTACTCTAAATATCGGTATTGCAGAAACAAAAGCAAATCCAAAACAAAGCTGTTTGAAATGGTTAGCTTGCATGACAATTCAACGAGCAGTGACCGACAAGTGATATTTATGCTATACAAAAATAACTGTGCACAGCTTTCCGCGAATTTTCTGGCCGGTGAAGAAAAGCGTAGCTGTAATTTTAGATAAGTAATTTTAACCAATTGTTTTCATGAGAACCAAAGATAAGGTTGATCATCCTATGCGACATTTCTAAAGTTTATTTGCTATTCACGTATTATCCAAAATTCTTCACCAGACTACCATTTTGGCTGAAGCTACAAATAGTAGTTGCTCATTTACTGTCAGTAAATGGGAGTGTATTGCGCAGATTATAACAGTTCTAAAAAACTAAAACTTTTATTGTCAAAACTCTACGACGTTTATCATTTATCTGAACTGTTTGCTCCCTAGCAATAATTACTGAATTTAATGCATCATCCGTCACTTTTTGAAGTCCAATAAATCGTTTTAGTTATTCCAATCAACATGTACAACACCATAAGCTGTTGCTTCTGAATGAAATTGTACGGTTGCCACTTTTTCTCAAATAATAATAATAATAGCAATCAGGTACTTGCTGCTAGTTTAAATTCAGTCCTAATGATAACGCAAAATTTGTATTATTTAAAAAACAGTATCTCAAAAATCCTTTTGTAAGCCATATAAACTGACAAACAGACAGGCATGCAAGACAAAACAAATGCTGACGATACATGCAGCAACGAGGACATCTCTGACAGAACGAAACAGCAATCAACCTCAGCTGTGTTGTTGAATATTTGGTATATATTATAACAAAATAATAACGTCCGTTACCCCATCAACAACAAACTTCACAAAAAAGGGGTACAACATAACAAAAACAAAAAAACACAGCATTACAACAATTGGAAAGAGAAAAACATGGACAACCACATTAAGTACTATGCTCACGGCATAAACAAACTGAATAATTTCAAAAAGGATTTTTAAAAATTTTAGCCGCACAGTGGTAAAAAAATTAGTTGGCGCAGTTTAAATGGGAAGATCAACAAAGTTACTTTGTTCCGACAAATATTAATTAAAAATTAAATTAACTATGAATTGCATCTGTTAAAATCGCTTGACAAGCAATATACCTAGAAAAAAGTTGTTGAAATATCAGGCAAAAAAACAGAACGACATATCATAAACAAGCAAACCACTATTATAATAATAAAATGACTAGGAATAAATAAAATTCTGTTCAGGTTTCCAGCCTAATTATAGCACCAAAGTAGTACATCTATAATACCATTAAGAAGGTGTTCAAAAAAAGATTTCACTAGCTTAATCACTGATACTTAAGGTAACCCTTACTGTTTAGAAACTCTATTACTCCGCAAACATCGACACATTCTTATTTAGCTAAAGCAGTAATCAACAAAAAAGTATAAGTAACAGTGAAGCCGTAAAAGCGAAAAGTTTTGTTGATTAAAATTCAAAGCCTATATTTCTGCTGACGAAACCGATTTTTTACTAAAGACGATGGTAAGCATATTTTGGAAGACGCTTTCTTCGCTGAACAGAATTAGAACGTACCGGCGTCCACTGACCAGAATGCCAGTGATACTTTGGATCAGAAGCATCCGAGCAGGAAAATGTAGCGCATTTTTTTACATTTATTGGTTTTTTCAGTCCAAAACAATCGGTTTCAGGGACTAGAGTCTTTGTCTTCAAATCTCTACACCACACTTCACGCCGTTGTATGCCACCTCCACACGTTGCTGAACACTAAAAAAAATTTTCTTGAGATTTAACTCACATTTGAAGGTTTATCTATTTAATATATAAAAAAGCAAAGTATAAGAAGGAGAAATTTCAAAAGCAGTTCTGCATACTTTTGACCATGAAGAAGTAAACCAAGCGCTAGAATTTGCCCTTGTACATTCTCGCACATTACATGCTTCATATAAAGCTGGTTTCGTTTTTTCATCACATGAACGCCCGTTACAAGTTACTAATCTTTTACGCCAACCAGGACCACATGAGGTAGAGCACTGAAACGAATGGAACAGATATCTACCGATCAGATCAAGCCTTCAGCTGCTTATTAGATTTATTCAAACTAAAGTGAACATGATAACCTGTCCCCAACTGCCACTAATCCATCGTCCAAACAAAGAATAAGTCAGCGCGCTTTGAGCTTTGTGCGAACAAGGAGTCAGATAGCATGACCGAGTTTCAGGTGGCTTTGTCAAAGGATCACAGTCAGTTTCTTGAACAATGTCATCAGGGTCAAGAGACTGGCACATAACGCTACGC
The DNA here is from genome assembly GCA_900576705.1 of Enterobius vermicularis. NCBI lineage: Eukaryota > Metazoa > Nematoda > Chromadorea > Rhabditida > Oxyuridae > Enterobius > Enterobius vermicularis. The sequence goes on from UXUI01007985.1 coordinate 21,873, forward strand.
TGAGTCATAATATCGATACCGCAAGTCGCAGAGCACTAAAGCAGCAGAATAAAATAAGAACATTCTGTTTTTTTTCAGATATATGTGCAGTACTTCAACAATTCTTACTGGTTTCCAGGGACCTACAGTCCACTTCACGCACGGCTTCATTCGACAATGTTGAACGTTCAGCGGTTTTATTATATTTTTGCAGTAATCAATGTTTACATCTTCGTCCCCATATTTGCATTTTACTGAACGTCTTTGTCGTCCATTTCCACAGGTTGTTGAACATTCCGACCACTCTCCAGTTTCCCATCGAATTTGAGGTCTTTCATGAGCAGATTCCAATAAATTGTCAGAAAAAACTTTACAAGCGGGTTTTTCACAAGTTTTCTGTTTATGAGGCCGGGTATTCTAAATACTAGCAATATCTTTCCCTGTACAGCGCTTGTAATCCAACTAACTACATTAAAAATAAATTTAAAAATTCAGTTCATCTTGTCGCAAAAATAATTTTTCATTAACTATAGAATATACCGCATCGCATTCGGAATCATGAACAACGTTTGTCGATCCAGATGCTCCGTCGCGCACGCACTGCACAACTCGCTGCTGCTGACCAGTGCCACAGGTGACCGAGCACGCACTCCAAGTAGATGGTTTCCAGTGAGCACAAGCGAACAAACTAAAAATAGACATAATCATAGAACAGCAAAAAAAGTTTCACAAAGTTCTAGAAATTCCCTTATAAATCTTGTGATACACTTACTGGCAAACTTCTTCACTCTTTAGGGCACCTTGATCGTTGCATAATGAATTGTCGACAACCTGATTACGGTAAATACATTCAACAGCTCGATTTCGTACTCCCGAGCCACAGGTAACAGAACACTATATATGAAAACCGCTCAATTAGTTCCAAAAACGAATTACTGATAAGAAGGGCTGGTTATAAACTCGAAATTATTAGTAAATCACTTACCTGAGACCATTCTGACGTCCTCCAAAACGGACAAGGCCCTAAATTACAAGGCTCATGACTTGGTGGGCGTGTTTCGCCTTGAGAAAGACATCTTTCACTAGGCACTTCAACCTCACTATCATCGACGCATGAAACGCGTCGTGACTTCCAGCCGTCCAAGCAGGTCACCGAGCACGAACTCCAGCTACCAAGCCTCCAAGTAGGACAAGCCGGTTGGCGGCAAGATTTCTGCACATGGCGATGACGCGCGTTACAGCGAGCTGAAAAATTAATTATCAGGCGAAAATTATATCAGAATTGCAAAAAAAACTAAAGAAGCAGTCATTCCCTTATAATACAAGATTCTGAAAACGTCAAATACGAGATTCTGAAAACGTCTTTTGATAAAGTATTTATTACTCGACTCCAAATGTCTTCCGTCACGATCAACACAAACAGCATCACGTTTTTGGGTTCCTTCACCACAAGTTACTGAACATTTCGACCATGCCCCAAATTCCCAATGTGTGCACAATTGTTCATTGCATAGCTCTCTGTCGAGTTTTTCCTTGAGATTACACATTTGTGGATTGACTTCTCGACCTGACGCATCTTGACACGATGCATGCCTGACTTTCACGCCCCCATCACATGATCGAGAACACTAAAAAGAAAATTGCGTAAACAAAAGAATATCTATGAAATTTAAAAAAAAGTCTTTTTCTACTGTTTCTAAAATTTTTAATTATTTTTTACTCCGACTAACCTCAGACCACGACGAATAAACCCATCGCGGACAAGGCACCCGATTGCACTCCTTTTCTGATATTTCTTTAGCTGTCCTCTCACACAACTTCTCGTCAATTGGTTTATTACTATGATCAACACAAATAGCACGCCGCCGAGTGATTCCTCCATTACCGCACGTTTCAGAGCACTAGAAACTTTTATTACACGTTTCAAAAAAAAAATCACAAAAAATTATACGATTTTAATTTATAAAACACACTTGTGTCCAATCTGTGTATGTCCATTTACGTCCTGCGCAGTCATGAAAGCAAGTTTTTCGATCACTTGGTTTTGGAAAGTCACGACATTCAATGTCCGATACAGCCTCTTCTCTACCATCATTGTACTGGCGGACGCACTCGCTCTTTTGGCGTATTTCACCGTGGCCACAAGTGACAGAGCAAGTACCTACACTAACAGTTCGCCATCTAAAAATATATGTTTCCTTTCTCCATCTCTTCCAAACCCTAAAACTTTAAAGAGTTTCTCTACAAAATGAATTTTAAAAACCCCATGTTACTTAATAAAGCAATCTAAATTGCAGAGTCGCGTCTGTATCTTCGGTTTCGCAGAAGTGCAAAGCTCTTTACGAACACTACTGCCGGTGATCGCATTTATACAAACCAGAATTTGCATTTGCTTCCCTAGAAATTCAACCGTATAACTGACAAAAGACTGGTACTTTCAATATAAATAACAGCAAAATGAAAAAAAGTTTTAAAGTTTTTTATTACTTACTAATGAGATAAAGATCAAAAAAAAACCAACAATTGCTACCTTGACACGGTGAGGTACATTCAGTCCACAAATCACTAATTCTCCAATAATTGCCGGAAACTTTTGGTTGATAAGAGTCATTTATATCGAGTGGTATCATAAATTTATAGCGAATATCCGGCGGATATAAACTTCCAACAGAGAGAACATGAACATAGATATCAGACCTGAGAAAGTTGAAAAGTAAGAACTGGCTAGAAAATGTAATAAAATAAACCGATATGTAATACTTTTTCTTGTTAAAATTTTTTCAAATAGCAATTGGTAAAATATTTTACAAAGTGTGGACCAAACAAAACAAAACTGAATTACCAGATCGGACCACTAGCGTTTATCCTTTCCACTATATTGTCACTACCGGAGTACCATAAAACTGCTTTCTGAACTGTTATTTGAACAGGATAGACAGAAACTTGATAGTTACCGTTCAAAATAAATTCATTATTTGCATTACGTAATGCTATAAAAAACAAATTAGTAAACCCAAAGAATAATAAATAAAACATCATACAGATGCAATCTTTCCAAAAAGTACCTAAGTAGTTGTCGTCTTCTCTCTGATTTTTGTATGCATGTTGAGTGATTTCAATAGCTGAAGCACCGGCAGGAATCTTAACCACTTCGGTATACCCATATTGCCCAGCTTCATTATACTTACCAGATACTGATCGGCAAGATGTATTATCGCCACCACAAACACCACACATATCCCTTCTAACCTCTGAGCCAAGACGATGATCACAGCCAGCCTTAATTAAATTTGTTACAGTTGTTTTTATATTAAGCAAAACAGCGTACGTTACCTTATGACAAGCTCCATCAATACAAACGTCATCGCTATCCCTATCGCATGGTGTCCCGTCAATTACCTTATTCTTCAACAAATAAAATGCAGATCTACCCTCCTCATGACAGTACAACTTGCACCGTTCGTTCGTACTTACTGTAACAGCAAGTTTTTAAAGAGATGTGACTTTGCGATACAAGAGAAAAAATTAAACTTTTAACCTCCTTCGTATTTTGGAAACCATTTTCCATTCCTCGACGCTCCATGAATACCAGTATCTCTAAAATCAAAAGCAGAACACTGTAGTTCTCGAAATCCAGGCGTATCTATCGGGCAATCCATAGTGTTGCAAGAACGATAACGTTCACGTTGGCCAACACAATATCTTCCACCATATGTAGGCCTGAATAAACTTTGGTCCTTGAAGCATTCACTAACCAATTAAATTTGAATATTTTTTGCCAAGAGGTCCCAGCAAATATGATTATTCAAGCGTAATTAAATCCTTCTTCATGATCAAGTTTTAATTACGATAAAATGTTATATTATTAAAGAAATAAAAGCCGATCCCAATGGAATTTCCAAAACAATTTTTCAGCTACAAAGGCTCGCTGACGCAGTTATCAAACAGACAAAAATACCTGCTGTTTCATAACAAAATTTTCCAATCAAAACCAAGCTCTGTCCTTATTCTTCAACACTGTCAGCTTTCAGCCATCACTTTGGTCTGCTAATTTGCAGTAAAATTTTTTATTGTTTCTCAAAAACTGTTTCATCTGTTAAACTAGCTAGCACCATAGATGTCTGTTCGTCTTTTACTCCGTTTTCTTCCAAGCACCACTCGCATTTATGCTTTGAAAATGTACAGGTTCAAATATCTAACCAAATAATCCGATTAATATGATGTTTACTTTGGATTATCGCATTCCCTGTATGCTTTCTGAACCCCACCACCACAAGTTCTGGAACATTCCTCCCATTGTTTCCATTGACCCCAACCTCCATCCTGCTTGAACCTTTGTTGTGGTGCAAGCCCCACGCATTTGCCACGATGACACCACTAAAAATACAAATATACAAAACAGTATTTTGCAACAACAATTATACTACCTTTTTCATAAAAATTTGAAATTCAAAGTAAAATTGATTTACACATTCATCTAGCAAAGTAAAATCAAGAAATTTACAATAATCAATTTGGCCCAAATACCAAAGATAAACGGGTCAGACCTGATCCTTGCCACACGGTGTTCCATCAGCCCAAGGCATATGTTGAGTGCGACAGCCTTCCCTTGCCCCATGTATATCCCGGATGTAATCCTCACACCATAACCGTTCACAGTAATGTAACTGAAAAAACCATGTCGCATTATGCTGATAAGCTTAAATAAAAGCCGCTGTACAAAAGCACACTTGGAATTTGGTTTATAAAACAATTTTGAAACGACTAACCCCGGTGTACTTGCATAGACCAGAGTGTGAGCCAAAAACAAATTTACACTGCTGATCCGCAGAAAACATTGCTCCAGGTGCTGGCATCTCAAACAGACGATCGTAGTAGCGTCGTTCTATCGGTTGATCCAGGATGCACTGAGTCTGCGCTCGTCTTGAACTGCAATCGGTAACTGCAGATGTTCGTTGAATAACAATTATAGCTCTCTTTTTGACAAAATTATTGGAATAGCCGTCTCATAAAACCTTTTAAAGCTCTTACTCAAGAAATTCGGCCAACATTGCTGAACTGCATGGACTCCAAGACCAAGGATGTGTGTTATATTCCAGTGTCGGTGCCATTATATGATAGTTGGTTGGATCTTTGATCATATAGTGCCCACACTTCACCTCATCATCGTGTGGTATATTGAAACTAGAATTTATAGTATCTTTACCAGTACTTAAAAGAATTTTAATTTATTTACCAAAAAGTCATTGAACGAATACAGCCGTTGAGATAATACAGTATGCTGTAGCGAATCTTGTTATAGCACTAATTTTTCTTTACTGCAGTATTTTAACGCTCGTTAACGATGCAAAAAGCCAAGAAGTAAAAAGAAGTAATACATTTCAGAAACTAACATGTGTCCAAGTTCATGAGTTATAGTGAAACCTGCTGATAAACCGTTGTCCTCAATGATGGCACAACTTTGCTGTGGTTTACACATTGTTCCTAATTCAGCCAGTCCAAGTGTATCACACTTGTTACGAGATCTGTATTAAAAAAA
>UXUI01007986.1:278-14889 GCA_900576705.1 Enterobius vermicularis
TCATTGTTATTATCATTATCATTGTTATTATTTGTACTATCATTGTTATCTATTATATTTATTGTCTGTTAATTTATCTTATTGTTGCTTTTGGGGCTAATAGGAACGAGGCTGTTGCTAAAATTTATAAGTAATCCTCAACAGTTTTAAGAGACTCGGCCGTTCGGGTTTTAATTACTTCTCTTTCAATGCTTAAAAGCGACTTTTCAGAAAAGATTAATCATGAACTCTTTTGGATTGGATTGCGTCGGTGGAAAGGCGCATGGGAATGGTATAACTTCATTGCGCAAAAAAAATTCACTTTTTCAAAAAAAGCTAACAGAAAACTTAGTTGTGGATATGGAGGCAATAAAGATGGATTTGGCACGGCTTCCTGCTATAGGCGGCTTCCTTTTCTGTGTGAATTTAATCGTAGGTTTTTGGTTCACTTAGATGTCAGTGAAAGATCTTGCGACTGACTTTAAGGTTTAATTCTCAGTTTAGTTGAAATAACAAAAAAATTATTTTTACAGCCTGTCGTTCTTTTTACTGACCTAAGTTACTTGCAAGATTTCTTCTGTTTAGGATCTGCTGATGAATTATTTTCAAGTCTCTAACAAAGAGGTTGTAGCCAAACAACTTTGAGTAAAGTTTTTGCAGAGTTATACTTGAATTAATTGAAAATTTCTTCCATTCCAGCCGAGACCGCCTGCAGACCAGGTTTTGTTGAATACAATGGATTCTGCTACATGTTTGTGAGTTACCGTTGAAGAGCTTTTGGTCAAACAACCTTGAACAACCATTTTATCAAAACTCACCTTTAAGTTTGGTAAAATAGTTCTGTGTGCCGCTACTTGACTAAAGAAATTGCATCACTCTAATTTTTACTGCCCCTCTACAAGATTTTGAAACGTCTAGCCCTGCTTATTCAGCAACGGATAAAAATGAACTTGATAGACGCCGAAAAAATCTGCGCTGTGAAAGGTTCTAGAGTCGTTTGGATGGATTCACGGAAAGAACTAAGTTTTTTGGAAAGTGAATTAATTTCTTTAAACATTCATTTATTTGTCTGTTGCCCCTGTAAATGGTGAGATATCGCTTAATTGAATTTTAATCGGATTTAGAGTTCCTCATCAGTTTAATTTCAAAACAAACTTGCATGTATTTAAAAAAATTGAGTGAGGGTATTCTGTTCGCGTGGAAATGTTTTCGTTGCAGAGCTGTCGGAGAACGGTTCGTTTTGGATTGGTTTAAGGTATGTGGGCGACCAGTGGGTATATCCCGATGGTACAATTCCAAGCTTTTCGGACTGGGCAGTGGATCAGCCAAATAACTGCTGTCCTGTTCAAGAGGCTTTCAGTGTGGTTCACATTCCCGGAAAGGGTTGGGACGATAGGAGTGCACTGCAAATGGAGTCTTTCATCTGTAAATATAAAAGTGAATGCTGCATTTGAATTGAACACGCAGTTTCGGTTAATGCAAAGTGTTTCAATTTCACAACAACTGCCACGTGACAAAACTGTTGCAGAGAATTCTACAAAACTTCCGGAATCAATTTTTCAACCTTTGAACGTATCAAGCAAGCCGAGGGCACAGAGGGCGGCAATTGCAGAGTCTACGTCTGCATCATCAACGGTGAGGTTAAATCTTTTATGCGTATTTATCAGATTTAAGCACTATGAAGTCAAATCAAAAGCAGCAATTTGAAAATAATGAGGAATGTGGTAAAAAATTTGTTTCGTTAGTAGCGGGTTGCGAAAACTTTATTCAGAGTCCGTTGCTAATGCGCTGCACTTTCAATTCCTCTTTTTACAAAATCAAACACGAAATTTTAAAATTTTACAGAAACTAGTCTTTATGGTCTTTTTTTACTGTAATAACAGAAGTAACTTTTTAGTGATTTTAAATATTTAGAAATGTGTTAAGTGTTTAGTACACCGGTATGTTAAGCGGACAAAATAACGGTTTATCAGAAAAGAGCCCAAAATGTAAGGGCTAATTATAATATTCAGATGCATTTTTAGAATTATCAGCCGTATGAAGAGATCGAAAGTCATATAATAAAAGGTAAGTAGTGTAATCGCTACGTAGAAGTTGGTTGTACACATACACTGTACATACTGCATGTGCTGTATATATATTTGCCTTCTTTATCATAATTTTACATACTGAAGGTATTTTTACGCTTAAGAAAAGTAAAAAACTTGTAAAGGTTTTCTAATCAGTCAGAAACAGATTAATGTGAACACTGTTTATTAATAATTAAAAGCAAGAGTGCTGTTAATTATCGCATAAAACCATACTTCTGTATTTAGCAGTTACAATTGTTGCTGTCACTGCTTCGGCAATAATTATATGCTGTATCTGTTGGGCAATATTGATGTATTTTCAAAAGCAAGAAGTATTTGGCCCAGACATATATGGTCTGTACGACATGAATTCAAGAATTATTGGTCCAGTTTACGATTATGCGCACTCCAGAAAAAGAACAAAGTTAAGTCGCGTTGTTTACATCTGACTCATTGGTAACATCAAAAAAAGAAATAGTTTTTGGTAACGTTCAAATTAAAGTATGATTGTTTGCTAAATCATGCATTATTATTTTTGCAAAAGATCTGATTATGAATAAAGAAGTTAAGTATTTGTCTATCGTCAAGTGTTAGTGGCTTATTTTGTGATTGTTCAGAAGAATTTTTCACAAAAATTCTCTATGGTTCTATCGCGGAGTTGTTGAGTTACAGTAATATCACAGAGCTGCAAGTTGCTAGTTGGACACATTATTGCTGTTGGATTGAAAATGTGAGACTTTGTAGTTCAAAATCAATAGCTCCTTTCTTTTTTCTTTATTCAAACAGTAGTTTTCATACTTTTAAGATTTATCAGGCTATCATCACTGTTAAAGGTTAGCTGGTTGGATGACCGATGTAAATCTTACAAAATTAGCCACTTGGATGTCAGTTGAAAATCCATCTTTTTTTACTCAAATTGCAATCTTTATCAGTACAGTTAGGTGACAAAGAAAATGTTGCTATAACGTCTCGATAGAGGGTTATTTTTACTAAGCATCTCATTAAAAATCGACCATGGTACGAATTCCGCACAAAAACTGCAAGCGTAACTAAAAAACCGACAAAGGTATTATTTCAAACAAGTTATGCCAGCATCACCTATCAACTGTGCTGCTTTGCAGTAGTCACTTGCTTTTTATTTTATTTTCTTATTGCTAATTACTATCACTCACGACTAAAATCAGCTCGATACGGCAATCAATCTGCAAACTTCTTATTTTGTTTTTCTCAGATTTGGTTACCGACAATAAAACTTTGCTTTGGTATGGTGCTGCAGTTGACGATGAATAACATAGATGGTTTCAATCATTTTTTTCTCCACACGGCAACATTTTATCTAAGATTTTATAGTGCTGTATAAAAAAGAAAAGAAAAGAACTGCTTTAGAATATAACAGCTGCACTCGTCTTTGTTTTGTCCTGCTTTTTGCGTCACCTGATCTTCAACATTTGTAAAAATGCATTTATACAGACAGCAGAGGCGCTACAGTGTATCGAAATATGCACATTCAAATCAATAGAAAAAATCTCTTCTTAGAAAAACTTGGTAGTTGATGACCCTAAACAAAGCTGAAGTTATGCTGATAGAGTGACATCTAAAAAAGGCAAGGACGTTACTTATTCTACACAGAAACACACATACACAGACACGATTCTTCACTATCATCATTGCAGCCAGATTATTGGTAATCATTTAACAGTTGTTTAGTACACTAGAATCTGATATTTGTTTTAGGATCTGTGATTTAACTTGTTCACAGCTCTTTATCAGTAAGTAGGGTAAAGAAAAAAAGATAATCCTCTTTACATATCTGTTATAAAACAACCGGAAAACTTTTTGCTTTTTTTTTTTAAAGACAAAATTTTCAACTCAGATGAATATTATTTGAAATTATATTCCATGTAGGTAAGCATATCTTCAACAATACGCTTCTGGAATACTTGGTAAGAAACCATTACCGCTCCTATAATCGTCATCGACGCTGCTTCAACAATATTTTCAGTTTCCCATTCGTTTAAGTGTTGTAATAAGAGTAACGGGTAGAATAATACTGCAAAAAGGCTAGCCAAGCCTTCAACCAGCTAAACTCGAAGTAATCAGTTTTATTTTAAAAGAAACCATGTCAAGCGAAAGACATCCAATCGTACCATGTTGTCGAAAAATAAACTATTTTAATTAGGAAGCAGTATATAGCAACTGGCAGATGCCTCCTTCTAACAAATTCGACAAGTGCTTCATCTTGTTTTCAGCTTATTACCAGTCCAAAAATAGTATTTCAGTTCTAATTATATACAGTAGAATTAATTTGAAAACGTCGTCGCATGCGACGCGCTAATAGAATTACTGGCTTACCATACTGAGAAGATAAGTGTGAAGAATGCGATCATAGTTTCGACCGTATTTTCGCTTTAAGACACAAAGCGCTAAGAATACAATTGCTGCAACACATGCGAATAAATTTACTACTGCTAAAACGACTGTTATCGACGTTCTGCCACTGTGCACAAATATAAGCAGTATTAGGCTGAAATTTATTGGTATTGTTCTGATGTAATAAACAAATTTATTGGAGAAGTTACTCAAATTAGTCCTCCACTTATTAAAGGCGTTTGTTCATGCTAGGATTGTTGACAGTTGATTTAGAATATTCAAATCATATTTAAAGTTAGGGAAAACTAAATTGCTTTTTGGATAGTATGGCCAAATATAAAGAACAAGTTGATTTCTTATTTCATTTTAAAGATACAATACTTTAGGTGAGGATGAAGCAAGAATGGCAAGATGATAAGTACAGTGATTTCAAGTATGAAATCTCCACTACAAAAAATTACCTTATTCCCACGGTAGCTACAGATTGAATCAATGCGCATATAATTGCTGAAGTACGCAGCGAGTGCCGTTCGTTAATTTCTGATGTAGTTTGTCCTCCAGGAGCAGACATCCTAGAATGTCTGTGCAACTTTAGTTCTAGTTTTCGTTATGAAAAGTAACATTTGATAAACTCGCTTTTGATATATACTTAGTACAGAACGCAAAAAAAGCTACAGGTTAATTTCGTGAGGAAGAAAACAACAAAAAAATATATTTATGCGGTCGTACAGTAATTCTGATACAGTAAAGTGGCATTTGAACAAATTAGTCGAAAAAAGTTTACTTCATAATAAAGTTACATAAAAAACGGAGAATGGAAAGGCATAGTAGCTGCTTCATAAATGAACCTTTCAAAATGAATTTCGTAACATTCGCATGAAGCTTGTTATCACTGCAAAAGAAGAAGCAAGACATTTTAGAACAGAAGAAAGAGAAGAGAAAACAACAATGATACCAACTTAATGCTGATATGCAAGGAGCAGAAAATATTCAATCTGCAACTTTTACAAAACTTCCGACGCTTTTAAAAAAAACAAGCTATGACAAGTGACAAAATCAAGAGGACAGAAGAGGACGGATTTGAACTCCAATAAGGGTGGTATAGTTTTGAACTTTATTGTAAATACAATCTGAACGGACAGACAAGTTTGCTCCACAAAAACCTGTCTCAGATCCATGAAATTAGTCATTTTTTTAAACAAATCCAAATTTTTATTGGTTTGGAAAAAAGTAGAAAATGTGTTGTAATAAGTGAAGAAAAAAACACTTTTTCTGTTACACTAATAAAGATGAAATGTAGAAGTTAAAGAAGTTAAAAGAAGCTAATCGTAAAAATTACATCTTTTAATAAACGTCTCTTATCACCGCCACTATGGCTACGGCTGTTGTCGTTTTTGCTGCTGGCGATGTTGTTGTTCTTGTTTTTTATTATTTTTTTGCACTGTTTATCTTTAAAAAAATTTTTAAGATTTATTAGCTTTTATCAGCAAAAAGCAAAAGAAAAATAAACAACTTAATAACTATTGTAAAAATCTAAAGACTGGAAACTGCAGCAACCCTATTAATCGAATTGTAAGGTTCATCAAATGGTCAATTATGATTTTTTGTTATATTTGTCTGCAGTAGCTTTTTAAAACTATTTCCATCATTTATTTAAATTAATATTATTAATACTTTCATCATTATTGATATTAACATTGTTACTATTATTATTACTATTATAATTATTATTGTTATTGTTATTATCATTATCATTATTATTGTTACTATTATTATAATTATAATTATTATTACTATTGTTATCATTACAATTATTATTATCATCATTTTCTTTGTTTATAAATTTGTAATAAAAATCTTGACAGTAATGGTAGTACTGGCAACAATGTTTTCACCATCAATATTTAAAACCGTCATTAATGACAGTAAGAATAATAATAATAATAATAATAATAATAATAATAATATATAATAATAATAATAATAATAATAATAATAATAATAATAAGACAATAATAATAAATTAATTTTGAGATTTTTCGGAATCAGATGATGATAATAATAATAATAATAATAATAATAATAATAATAATATAATAATAATAATAATAATAATAATAATAATAATAATACTGCAATAAGAAAAGAAAACTCTAAGTAGCAGTATGCAGTATTCAGTTTTATAATTTTTGACAAAAAGCAAAACACTTTACCAGTTTTCAATTGTTGGGCATTTATAAATTTTGTTTCTAAACTTAATTCAAGATTTTGATTATGTTGAAAAAAAAAGTGAAAAGAGGAGTGGTAAATACCGAAAAAACTTACCATTTGGCTGCAAAAACTGTAACAAAGTCTTCCTTATTCTACCTCTGCAGTTTTGCTTTTTTTGCCATCTTTCTCAGAGGCGAATGGCTCTGAAAGAGTCAGCAAGGATCTGACATTTATTTGGCAGTCTGAATACTGATCAGCTTGAATGACAAAACAAAAATTACTTTGATCTTTTGAAAATAATTTTTCAAAATACAATTGTGACAAGGAAGATTTTCTTCAAAAGTTTATTGTTGCTTGCCACAGTTCTGAAAAGTCATTCCGACTCATTAACAGAAGCGAAAAGGTATGCAGTCTAAAGAAATGAAATTTATTATGAATTCATTATTTTAAACTGTAACAATAGTAGCAGAAATGTTAGCTACCAAATAGTTAACAGCCACTGGAGCAGTAAGACTGATATAAAAGTGTAACCTATCTAACGTTGATAAAAGCAGCTATGAAGATGTCTTCTTTTCCAAATTTATTTTTTTTTTAGTCTCGCAACGTATAAATAATTCATATGATTTACTAAAAATTGAACTGTTAAGAAGCAAAAAAAAAATTTATTATATGAACGCACGATAGCAGAAATTGTTTACTTATCATTTATCGTTGTTCTAACAAGTCTACTACTATATTCGTTTTTGCGATAATATAATTAAAATTTGGAAAGAAGAACTAGAGAAATGAAGACTTTTTACTCCAATTTATTTCTGTTACTTTATTCAACAAAAAAAACTTATAGGTAAAAAACAAGTAAACAAGCGAATTCAGTACAACTTAAAATATAGAGAAAAAATGCATATACAGTGAATAACAAGAGAAGCGATCGCTTTTTTTTAATTTAAAAGAATTCAGTTTCAGCATTTACGCACTTAATTTGTTAAAACATTAATTAGATGATAGAAGTAGACAAACCAAGACTAAATAGCAGATACGTTAAAAAGAACAAAGAAACGCTGATTGTTCTACAGTTTGAACTTAATTATCGAATATATCAAATTCATAGCTCATTCACGCTTCTGTCGTTGAATAACCGCTAAATTAAAAAGATTTAATACTGAGATATCCCGACTGCATATATTTCAGGCCACTTAAGTTCACTTAAATCAATCTGTAGCAATCTGCATTGAAGATATCAGTTTCTACTGTCAGTATGCTAAGTTCAACAACTTAGCAACCGTTCTTCAAGTAGTAGTAATCGATGAATTCCTCGCTTAGGCTTACTTTCAGGCATAATTACAACATCACCATCATTTATGAGTTCGACGTATTGGCAGCACTCGAATGTGTATCGCTTAACGGTCATTAAAGATGACGTGTACAATATTCTCAATTGCCCTCGTGATTCAAAGTTGAGACAATAAAATAATCTCGACATAACGCAAACATACTGAATAAAACTTCTGGCACTGTTAATAAACCCGGCAGTTCCAAAGATGCTATTTTACTTACAGAACCCATTCCAGTAGGCAGGCTTTGTAGGAATGGGCACGTAAACACCATTACAGACTGTTTACTATGCACTAGTTCAACGTTGCAGCAAACGAGTTAGGCAAGAGAAAAAATAGTTCCAAATGAACAAGATATGCATCTCAGCTGTTGCTAGATGTTTTTTGCCAATTTTTTGCTGCCGTAAATTGATAAAAATTGCTTGAATGTTATTAAATTCTTTTTTTTTTTATTGGACCTAATAAACCTAACTAAGTATTCAAACAATATTGATTCTAAAATAATTTGTTTATAATTTGAACTATAGCGCAGCCAACAGCAGCAGACAAATCTTCAACATTTTTGCTTCTTTTAGCTTCTTAAGCTCATCTACTTCTGTGGTCTGAAGCAAGTGCATCGAAGAGAAAAGCGAAATGAATAAAAAAGTGGCAGAATTATAAATAAAACTTGCATAGCACAACTCCCAAAAACATTAAAAGACAATTTATAAATTAAACGCAAAAAATGCAATTATTTTTTGTAGAAACGTGAAGAAAAATGATGCGTTAAAAAATAGCACATTGTTATTTTTACGTACAGCCATAGTTCTTTCGTATTGATGGGAAAAGACTTGGCGGCATTAAGTGTCATCAAATTGGGAAAATTGCTTTTACTAGTTTTACAACTAAAACGGTGAAAACTTCGTTACAGCAATCTATACAACAGCAAAAAAAGTCTTAACGTCAAAATCAAAAGTAGTGAGCATCCAGAAAACCTTAATAGGATTTTTCTACTAGAAAAAACAACGGATTTAGCAAATTCAGAAGTTTTTGCAGGTCTAGCAGAAAGAGTTTGGATATGCACATCTGTAATTGTCAGCTTCTCAAGAAATCTTAGAGCTAAACTTATCTAGAACTTTATTAGACCTCAGAACTTTCATGCCTAAAGTAAATCTGAGGTCAAGTGGCATGCAAATTGAAAGCAACAATAGGTGAACAGCAAGTCAGAGAGAAAAACAGACGAAGCCTGAAACCGAAAAGATCTGTTTCTAGATTTCTTTAAAGATTTAAAATTTTTAGAGTAAGTTTTTATGCGATTTAACTTAACTTTTTTCTTTTTTCAAAAAAGTTCTTTTTTTGCTTATCACTATTATCACTTTTGTTGCTTGCTGATACTCTTATTATTACATTTACAATTATTGTAATCATTATCAATAGTTTTAAGTTTGTTACTGATGTTGTTATTAGCATTATTACAATTATTTATCATTATTATTATAACTGCCATTGTTGTTATTAGCCCTTTCATCATTCTTGTTTTTACTTTTTCTATTACCACTATTTTTACTGCAACTGTAAACGAAATAAGATTGTTGTTTTTGGTTTAATAATTGCTCAATTTTCCTTTTAAACTTCATTTTCTTTACAAAGGTTTGTTTTGTTCGTTTCGCTAGGTTCGCACGATTTATATAGAGTAAAAAAATCTGTCCAATGGTTATTTTCTTGGTTTCTTTATATTCTTCTCTGACTGTACTTTGTTAAGCCCAAGAATTTATTCTTTATTGTTTCAACAAGAAAAGAAAATTAAGCAGAAAAAACTTAGCAAAAAAAACAAATTCTTTATTCTTGACAACGAAGAAGCTTACAATTCATCTACATAGGTTTTTAGGTATCTACACGAAGGCGAAACACCTATAAATAGCCATAGAAACTGCTTCTTCTGCTCGGCAACTCTGCAACAAAAATTAATGACTAAGAATACCTTCATGTTTTCAGATGCACTAAGCCATTCGAGTAAAAATTTCAAGAAAAGATTCTTTATAAAAGCTTTAGAAGATAAATAATCGAGCAAAATCAGAAAAGAATTAAAATTTAATAAAAATCTTCGTTTAAACGTTCATTCGAAATGGTTTGTAACGAATAAGAAATAGAGGATAAAAATGAAAGACACATACAAAGTATTCGAAATTGAGAGACGTTTTAATAAGGCCAAGGAAGAGAATATGAACAAACTTGAGAATTTGATTACTGAAATATAGGAAGCTAAACTTTCCTCTATTCTCAGTGAAAACAAGCCTTTAAATCAACTAAATATAGAAAACCAGAGAGCATTGGTTCAATTTTTATTTTCGACACAATTTCTAATTGTTGAACCAAAAAACAGCTAAAAAACAAGTATGCAGTTCTTTTTTTCCAAGTACATCTTCAGCTAAAATTCAAAAAAGCTTTAAATACAGATCTAATTAATTTTACATTTGTTTCGCCTTCTGATAAATTTCTAACTGTTAACAGAAATCGCTTTATCTTACTTTTTTCTTTTCAAACCTAGCCAAAGCAAAAAAAAGCATATATAACGAGAAGCAAAAAAAAAAAAAAACATTCGTATTTTGATTGGCTTAAGTTGAAAAACAATGTATTCATCTTCTTTCAAAAACATTTTGCAATTTCATTTTTAATTTACCAAAGCTTACATTTTTAATAAGATTTATTAACAAGCACCAAAGATATTATAAAAATACAGTTTTTGCGGCGACAAATCTGTAAAACAAACAGATGCTAAATGAGATCATCCGCAGATCAAAAATGACAGTTTAGAGGGAATAGTTGATTTCAAAGAGTATTGAATTTTTCTCCCAGCCTAATGCAGTAGGTGCCGACAAATTCTGTTCGCCACTTCGATGCTGCAAGTTCCATCATCAGTCACTAATCAGACTTAACCGTAGCGAAAGACGATGACATCTGCTCGACGCAGAAATCTTTGCGCAAGTTCACTAAAAACGCAGTGAAAGTGAGACGTCAAAGGTTGAGTAACAAAGATGGAGACAATGATTGGGTCAAATTGATTCCTATTCAAAATAAGACTTCATTTTTGCATCTTTTTTTTGCTTTTTTGTTACACTTATCAACTTTTTTTCTTTCATTTTACTCTTAACAGTGCTAAGCGTTACAGAAATGCGATCAGTGGCTTCTAATCAACAATTTATCACCGTTACCTTTAATGTGGTAATTTTGCTGCACCGCGCAATAACCGAACAATACCTGTCATTAATTTACCTTTTCAAATTTCTTATTTTTTTTCTGCTTTTTTTTATTAGCTTTTCAAAAAAAAAGAGCAAAAAAAGAGAAAAAAAATTACTGCTAAATTTCTTCTCTTACTCAGTAATTTTTGGTTTTCAAATCACATATCACAGTAAAACTCAAGAGTCAGTTTGTCAAATTTTTTTAAAAGTCTGAGTTGACAGATTGAACAACTCTGACAAAGAAGAGCAAATATTTCTTCTTTTTGGCCTTTTTTTCTTTTTTCTGTGCTTCGTATTCTTTTTCTCGCACTTTTCATCCTCTTTTTCTTTAGATTTAAGCAACTTTTAAGCACAGGTAAGTCTTGAAACCAAGACACTTAGCAATCAAAAAGTAATTTGTTCAAGTAATCTTTCCAGAGAGGACAGTGGAAAAAGAAGTAACTATTTAAAAGAAAGCGTATTAGGTGAAAAAAAGTTTTCTTTATCAATCTTTCCACCAACAATGCTATTATAAAATAAGTTTCTCCTTTGATCGTAGCCAAATATTTTAATTATGCAACTTTCAGTCACCTGCTTTCACACATACGACTCCACTAGCAACAACAACGATGAAAGCGTCATTAACTTCCAGAAGTTGCTGGCTGACAGCACCAATAGCGAAACTTAAGTTCCCAAAATTTTAAAAGTCAAATACTGTTCCCGAACAACAACATCTGCAGATTAAAATTTGATCAAATGCAAAATTTTCTATTTTTTTTTCTAGTCGAGAACGGGATGCGCTCTCTCAAAACACGGACTTCAGCAACATGCAACTGTTGCAGTAATTACTGCTTCCACGCATTTATCTTCTCCAGTTTTTCTGCTTCTTTCTTCCATCTTGTGAGAGAAGACACAGTCTGAAACTGAAGAACTCTCTGTACTTTTTGTTCCTCATTATTTTTCACACATATGAAATTAGCATTTAAAAATAACGTGTTTACAAGAAAAAATTTAAATAGAGTAAAATTAATAAAACAAAATAGTTGACTAATGAAAAAATTTTTACTGGTTGAGTTTCTTATCATATCCTCTATAATTGCAAGTTTACTCAATAATTTTTAAACGAAATTCTTTTGTTAACTTGAATTACATTCTGATCTGCTTATTTCATGGCTTAAAATTCTTGATGCAGCTAAATATTCCAATAAAGTTTTACTTCATCGTCAAAGAGTTAACAGAAACAACGAGAAAACTCACTCTTTTATTGGTATTTTCAAGTCCTCACAACTCTAAATTCCAGCGCAATTGAATGCTCTTCTTTAAAGCTTTTACCCTTTTCTTCCTTTCCTTGTAGAACAGCCAAAAATGACCCAGATGCTGCCTTAAACGTTATCTCAAAAAATTCTATTTAACTTGTACAAACAATATATATAGTTTCACAGTTTTAACATTCTTTCCTGTTTATGTGTACCCTTATATGTATGCAGGTTTGTTTTCTTTGTGTCCAAGCAGTTATTTACGTCATCGTAACTCATATCGCTGGTAATAAACTGTAGATTATAAATCTCAGTATTGGTGAATTCCAGAATAAGAGATCAATTTTCTTCATTTTATTGAACCTCGTTTTATCCGCGAAGACTAAAGTTTTAAAACAATAGCCACAGTGTAGAACTTTAACTTGGCATGCACTAATTCTTCAAAATCAAGGAATTTGAGTATATTTTTGATTAGTTGGGTTCTTGTCTCACAACTTCTGAAAAAAACGAACTTTCATCAGTAACTTCGTTCTGATGTCAAAAAACTTTTTGTTTTATTTAAAAAAAGTACCGTTGAGAAAGGCAAATGAGGACAGATTGAAGCTTTTATTTTTATTGCCCATTTCTATTTGACTGATCTGTGACTTACTGCTGGTAACACAACGAGTAAGCTGTTGGATTCACCAACGATTATGACCGTACGCGTGTTACTTGTTCAAAGTAGTCTTTCAGCTTTATTACAGAACTCTTTCTAACCAAGAAAGTCTTGAAACACGTAGTTCAATTTCTTTTTAGCATTAGTTTGAAAGTTTGTAGAACAGAACGCATTTTTCGTTGCTTTTTAACCGAGTAAAGAAGGAAAACCTTTTTATTTCAGTGGTCATTCGACAGATTAAATGCTTAGATTGTGTAGATCATCAAGAATGATGCAAAAAAAAGTTAGGTAGTTTATAAAAAAAGCCACAGACAGAACTCATACTACGAGGAAATGCCTTTTTGGCTGTATCTATCTGTCAGCTCGCTAAGAAGAAGTTGATGCTAACATTAAAATCTTAATTCAAGCAAGTCTTCAAACAAGGAGTCTTAATAAATACTGCTTTAAGAATATACATCTGAACTTGGCCAATACTAGAAAAAAGACCATTTTTCAAATGAAAAATGTGTTCATAATCACAGGTTTTTATAAGAAAATAGAAGAAAGTTGAGGACTTTATCGTCAAAAGACAATTAAAAAATGGGTTTATCTTTACCTCTTGTACAAACTTTCATTTGCAATTAAAACGGGATAAGTATGATATGATTCTGATTGAAAAGCACATAAACATACGTATATTACAAAAACAGACTAATAAGGACTTTCATAAATAGAACTTAAAAGAACATTTAAAGAAAGTAAAGTTTTTCATTTTTGAAAAAGAGATTCACCTAGAAATTGAACAGCGACGATTATAACTCAAAGATATGCATACAATAATATAGCAACTGCAGCATCTTGTAGTCAGACAAAATTATATAAAAAATAATAAACGAAAAAACAAATTGTATCTGTTAGTTTTACTACTTTTCAAAACCATGGCGTACAAATGACATAACAATAAACTAAAGTCACCTAACAGAACAGAAGTAAAATTCCCTGCAAATGACAATAATGAACTGAATATCAGCAGCAACAGATTAACAAATAAATGCTGCCTTGTGTTGTGTTCCAATCAACCCCAGCATTAATTCAACGTTTAAAATAACAATTAAAGACAAATTCTTGTGAAAACATTTTGAAGGGAGTAGAGAACAACACTGGTAGCATTTGTTGTAGGACAACACTGTGTAGCTGAAAAAACTGGGTCTTTTGTTAAGAATTTTGTAGGTTATCAAGGTACCTTTAAAATTCTGCCTTTTAAATTTTCTCTGTACACAACAGTTTCTAAATAAGTTCTTTCCTACTATCTGCTAAAGTTTCAAAAGAATTTATGACCGGTATCGAGTTTAGGCAGTGCTTAAATAAAATGGTTAATTTGCCGTTTGCTTCTTTTGTAACGAACAGTCTTTAAGTTTTGTAATTCTTATTTACAATGTTTCGTTAACATAAAACTAGATAATGAAAAAGCCTTGTCAGTGTTTGTGTTCAATTTCTCACTTCTGTGACAAAATTTCAAAAAACGTTGAAATATATATATATATATATATATATATATATATAT
>UXUI01007987.1:2600-13320 GCA_900576705.1 Enterobius vermicularis
CAAACCTTGCTGTTCTTAGATAAAGATGTTCTTTAGGAAAAGCAGATGATTGAACACGAAGTGACTGTATCTCCAAAAAACAATCAAATCTTGAAATTAAGAATCCCATTTGTGCATAAAGTTCCAACTCTTGTTTGCATTCAAAATTTGAATACTGCATCAAATTAATATTAGCCTCGATATCCTTAAAGTGATGACAATTACCGATAGTTTAAGAAAAGATCTTGGATTAACTGCAACATTTTCAAAAATATATACCTTTAAAGCTGAGCAGTTCTTAGCTGTAAGAAGTGCACCGTCCACAAGAGCGAATAGTATATACACAGGCTTACGGTACTTAGGATAACACGTGGGTATCTTCAAAAAACAATATATAAGAACGACTTCAATCCACGGAGATACGATTTTTCACTTTGAATTGGTGAAGGTTGAAAAAAAAAATTTGACTCACATAAATTAGTGCAGTAAGAACAGCAGAATTACGTTCTATTGTTGCACTAAAGAAAAAGTGATTATCAAATGATGAAGAAGACTCTGCTGTAAGAAGCTTTTTATAATCTTCGGTAACCGCTTCGTGGGCCTAAAAAATTTTTTAAAATACTACTTATAAATAATTCTATCGAGACTCTACATGTTATGATAAAGTTTTATCAAGACTTTCAAAAAATACCAAAAACTGAGAAGGTGTGAGCATTCTAAACTCTGAGAGCCTTGAGACGACTCGAGATGGAAACTGACTACGCAATTCTTTTGGCATTTCCTCAAATACTTTCAACAAACCTAAACAGAAGAGTACTGATTCATCAATCAATTCTAGTATTTAAAGGAGTCATGAAGTAATATGAAATCAGGTTTAAAAAACTAAAGGCATACTTAGATTTTTGATGCAACGGATGAGTGCACTTCTAGTGCGTACACGGTAACGAATTTCAGAAATAACTGACTGGATAGTGTCACAGAGGCAGGTGGCTTCTGAATCGCCTTGATCGATTCCTGCCATTCTCCTAGCAAATTTAAAAAATCGCCCAATCTTTGGCTCATAATCTTGAACAGTGATACTAAAACAAAAAAATTCAATTCTCAATATTTCCATCAAGTTCAAACAAAATGCTGGCATCATCAGTTTACAAGCCTTGAGTTAAAAAATTGAGAAAGAAGACAAATTACGATCAAGTTATAACTCTTAAAATCGGAACTAACCCTAGATGTTCCAGTTTAACCTGTCCAACGACGTCTGAACATTTTTCTCCATCATCGTTAGGAAACAAGCCAATTAAAAGAGATTCATCACACAACAAGCTCCTAAAAATCTTAAAAGCTAATGTTCATCGAGATCCAAGTCATCTTGTACTTAATGCTAAGAACAGAGAAAAGAAATGGCAAAAATTCTGAAAAAACAAACCCGTAAAAAGGCAATGTTGCACCTGACAGCTTCGCTTTTGCAGCAATAGAACATAACTCCGGCATGAACCGTAGCTGGAGCGAAACGCTTATGTCGCCTTACAAAGAAAACAAATTAAGTCGAATGACGGTGATAGTAACAATCATAATAATAATAATAATAATAATAATAATAATAATGACAATAATAATAAATTAATTTTGAGATTTTTCGGAATCAGTAATAATAATAATAATAATAATAATAATAATAATAATAAGAGAAAATAACAATAAAAACGACATTAAAAATTTAAAACAGCGATAAAAACGCTTGAAAAAGTATCCGAAACCAGTAACATTAGCAAGCCTTTACACGTACTTTTAAAAACAAGCGAAGAATTATAAAGTTCAAATCTCTGATATAAAAACTAACCCTGCATCAACAATCTATTTGTCCAAAATCTATCAATATATCTAAAATTGTTGATTTAAAAAGCTGTTTACAACGCATACAAGAAACGTACCATCGCAACGAACTGTTATGACCAAAGATACCGGATGTTCAGTTAACAAAAGATCCTTTTTTCTAGTAATTCTTTCTGAAGCTGTACTGCGCCTCCTTTTCAGTGACTGGGCAGGAGAAACAGTTCCATTGGCCTGAAACCAAAACAAGTGAAGACTGTGAACTGATTAGGTAAGACAAAGATGAAAAAAATATTACTGTATCACTATAATTATCTTCATCTTCAGGCTCTGCAGATTGCTGAGAATGATTTTCATAAAACTTCGCAGCACTTTCGATGTCACCTTGACATTCAACAATAACACCGTCATCTGAAAATGAATAAAAAAAATTACTCACTGATTTCTTTATAACATGAAAAAGTTGTTTCACAAATTCGAAAACTTTACCTTCAGCAATATCACGATATGCTTCAGTCTGTACTGCCACGACCGTTAGTTCCTTTGCAAGATAACTGAATATAGGGTGCTGACTGTCCAGTACCGACGACGCTGTTCTTAACGACATCAACTCTTGAACCGGGCGAGCGGTCTAAAAGAAACTCAATTAAAGTTCGAAACCTTATTTTTTGACCCTGAATGAGTAAAAAACTGATCCAGTAGCATGGCGAACTTCTATTAGAGCTTCGATCTTCGGCTTCAAAGATTTTAGACGATACTCCTTTTTAGATATATCACTTAAAAGAACGTTCTTACGGCCTTCGCGCTCCTGTAGTGTGGCAACCAAACTGAAGCAAAGATGTGATAAAACTGAGAAATAATTAATTCTAAATTATGTGAACAAATACAATATTTCACTTTTTGCGTTCAGCCATCTCCCAGTTCAGCCGTGCAATACGTTGTTCATGCATATCTGTGCGCGTAACTTCTTCTCTGCTTAATGTTTGTGGAGCTTTGTCATAAAATTCTTCTATTGGAACTAAATCGATGTCTTCGTCAGCGGACCTACAGAAAGAACTAAGAAGCTTGTGCAAGTTACAAACGACAAGACAAGGCCATTAAAATAGCTAGAAGCAGACATTACTATCTTCTAAATGACAATAACAACAATGGTTTTTACTTGAATTCATAGCACCGTTCAATTTCCTTTCGAATATGCTCAATTTCATTATTTGCATTCTGTAGTTGTAAATATTTTGAGTCAACATCATTGAGCATTTCGCTTGCCACATCCCGACCGTGTCTATTCCGATACATCGCAAAACGATTTAAACGGCGCAAGAGCATTAACTGATGAAGCACAATCTCCTCGCTATTTTTCAAATCTGCCTCCTAAAGAAAACTGATTCTTATCTGCGAAGTGCATTATAGCGGTAAAACCAAATTTACTTTTTCTAAACTCTTCTTCTCCACAGTTATCAATTTTATTTAAAGCTGCCAACGTAGCATTTACCATTATCATAGCACCATAGTTTAACACATTTCAGTGCCTAAAACACTACTTCAAAGCAAACCAAACGAGAAAATGTACAATGAAACCGCCGAAAACTTAAGCTTTCAAATCACTCAAACACTGAAGACACTCACACTTATTTCGGGATTAGCTAAAAGATCCACATGACTTTTGATCAACGCTGAACGTTCAAGGAACGAACTCTTCATACTCTCCCAATCCAGAGAAACAGATTCTGCATCTTCGAGTGCATAGAACTCCTAAAACTCCAAAAATTAATCTCATTTCAGCCGTGACCGAAAAACTTCTATATTTGACCAATCCGGTTCACCTCCCTCACCACGAGTTCGCATTAAAAAGCAAAAACCCACCAGCGTACCGCAAACCATAATCAAACACAATATATTCTGAAGTATCAATGAAAAAGCACTTCTGACACCACTACAGCGATTATAAATACTGCTTGAACTTACAGGCACTGAGAGCACAGTGGTTTGCTCAACTCTCTTTTTTGGTAACCCACCAGGAACAGCCCTAGATTTCGACGCCATCCAACAAACTGGTATAATCAGACACAAGCAACCAGGTCAGTTATATCGGTTACTATAATTGGACTCAAGCTGAAAACCTTTATATAAGAGCTTATGAATGACAAATATATTTCAACTACCTCACCATACTGTTAGATAGACAAAAATGAATAAATCGTTTTCAAAGCAGGTACCACAAAGCCATCATGAAGAGCCTTTCTGACAAACGGACAAGTACTTCTTTTTACGAATGGCAAATGTAGGATAACCTTCCAGGCAAATTAAACTGAGAAGTTTTTATCGAATTTTAAGAGCGACCATATGAATCCAAAAGTTACAACTGTATAGTTTAACATCATAGAGGAACTGATAAAAACTCATAAGAAGTTTGTCGTCTGCACAAACAATCAAATTCCTTTCGTCTACAAAGAGAAATTCAAAACCATAATCACAAACTGAAACAAATGAATAGAAAAGAATTACAGCCCAAACTAAGAATCAGTATTAGTTAACCAAAACTTTAATCATATGTACACAGGCCAATCATAACAGCACCTAAACAGAAGCATCAATCACATTTGCAAAAACGACCCGCAAAACACATGTTGGAACAAAACACTGGTTAATAAGGATGTATATAGCAACTAGATGTACCTGAGTGGTGAAAGAAAGAAATAGTAAAATCTAACAAATAAAAAGCTATAAACTTTGTTACATACATCTCTTATGAGGCGTAAAGTTGAGAGTCATGAAAGAAGACAATAAAGAAAAGGCGGTGTCATTTCAACTCGTTGAATGTATAAGGCACCTCTGAATTTATGAGAATATCAGGTCATGCAAGTCAATTTGTACTGGAATAAATAACTGTCTTTTCTGACTTAAGTTTCATATTTCATACAGAAAAACCAAAAGTATCAAAGAATCAATAGTTGCAAGATCATTAAATACACTTAAATTTTTCTTAATTTTAATTTCGACAGAGGTTTGAAATTAAACATTATGAATACAAAATGCAGATACAAAAATCCGAAAAAAAAAAAAAAGAAATCAAGAAAAACAAAAAAAAGATTATTAGTAGTCGAAATGCAAAAAGTAGAAACACGGAAACAACGACATCATCAGAACCTAAACTTGAAAAGATGAGAAAAATAAAAAGATAAGTTTCAAGAAAAATAACTGATCAATTCTTTCCTTCTCTATTTGCAAATAAAGACCCCAGCTTAAATTTTAAATTCAGCTTTAAAAACTCTATTTGTTCGGTATAAAATTACGCTTGAAGTCTAATGATAAGTGAACAGTTTAAAACTGTCGAGAAGAAAGAAGAAAATAAGACAGATGTTACAAGATAAAACTCCAACACTTTAAGAATTTCTCAAAAGTTTGAATTTGTAACCTTTTATAAATGCAATTTCAAAAACAAATTTTAATTTCAAACTTGATCATTCCTTTTGTTTGATCAGTAACAACTTTTTCAGTTAAACTGCAGAAACTGAACACTACGCGCGCAATTTAAATTTTAAAAAATACCCAAACTTCCGTGACAAAAAAAGTAATGACATTAAAGGATACATTCGTAAGAAGTAAACGCATTGGCTGCATCAAATGCAAATAAAAAGCGTGAACTTTCCTGACAAACTGACAGTTCAAGTTAAAGCGATATATTTGTCGAGGAGGGGAGGAGGAATATATAATGCAACTTTTCCAATAATAAATTCTTGCCCAGCAAGAATCTCAACTACAATCGTAGAGACTATTTATAAACAAACTAGGTAGTATTCAAAAATTACTGTTTCAAAAGCATCAGAAACTAAACAAGATCAAGGGCGGTTGTTTGGAGAAGACTGACGGCCTAAAAAATCACTGAATGTAATCAAAGATTTGAAAATCAATACAATAATCCTAAGAAACCATTAATTTTATAAAAATTTTAAAAAATCTTATATATTTCTAAAGTGTAGTAAACAACTGTACCAAAAGTGTGGATAGCATTTTGTCTCCATCTAAAGTCCATCAAACACTTGAACTCGAGATTTCGTAGAACCAGCACCACTCTAAAACCAGATATTCAGTCGCATTAAAGCAATATCGTGTAAAACGTATATCCAACTTTCGATGTTAGTTTTAGATTCAAAAAACTGACAATAAATTAATTGTTAAAAAGCCATACATGTCCAGAAATGATTAGGAAACTGAAAATTATTTTTAAATAAAAAAAAACATGTTGAGTCACGCATTACAAATAGCAATCCAAATGCATTATTAGGCGCTTCAGACTTTTAAAAACAACACCCTGACGCTAATACTACTACGAGTCAGTGTGTAAACAAATAAACAGCAAGTCACATTTTTGAAATAAAAAATGAACTAAAATTAATGTGTAAGGTTAAAAGGCATTACAAACTTAAAAATACCTTTTTAATGACGGAAACTGATAAGTCATCATCTGACTTAAAAAAACATTTCGGTGACAAAACATTAAAAATAAAATTCTAAGTTCTAAAAACGTAGCAAATAAACATCCTCTAATTGCAGTAAACTTCAACCAACGAATCTGTTTTAGTTTTGAAAAGTTTGAAAATAGCTACACTATATAGAAATTTAAAAAAAAAAAACGCATAAGACAATCAAATGCTGAAAATACCTTCCGAAGCGTCGAATACTTATCAATCCCCATATTAACATTTGCGGCATGAATACGATCGTGCTCGCTCTGCCTTTCTTCTACTTTAAGGCTCTCAATTTCCGCTCGAAACTCACTCATCTTCTCTTTTAGCCTTTTTTTACGTTCGTTAAATTCGGCACTGAAAAAGTTTCATTCACGAAAATAACAGATGCAAAATGTTCCTTTACTCAAAAATATGCCTAAAAGATTCAAAAAAAGGAGTCATATAAATAACTGAAATTCAACTAACTTTGTCGTATCAATTTCATTTCTAAGCGCGATAACATCGTTAGAAATAAGTCCGTCAACCGAAGGATCAGGAGGCGGATTATTTGGATTAAAAATTGGGTTGTAGAATGGTGCTGAAAGAGGCAGTTCAAGATTCGAATAACTTGAGAAATTTACAGGTTCGTCATCTGGCGATTGCCCATAAGTTCCTTCGTCACTGCTAGAGGATGATCTAACATCGTGGTGATTACGGTCAGAATAAGAAGGTAAATCGGAATAAATATAAGGAGGCTGACATATCTGTAAAAGTGTAACCAATTTTATCAGTCAACAGTGATCACACAAGTCTATTTCGTACAAAGTTTGTAACCTGAGCGCTGTTTGGAGAGTTATAGAGGCAACTACTGTATATCAGTGGATCTTGGCTGCGGCAGTCCATACCATACATTTGGATTAGACGTCGAGTTACGCGCTCAGCATCTCGCACTTTTTGCTCAAGTGAAATTTTCATTTTATCTGCCTGCAAAATGGAAAATCACAACTGAAATTTAAAAAATATAATAATTACAATGCTCAGTAAAACAAAAACATACATCAACCAAGGATGTTTTGAGTCTTTCACACTCGGCCTCTGCATTGTTAGACCGTTTCATTAGGGCTATAGCTTCACTAGAAGATATTCTTGCTTTTTGAGCAAATGCCTGCGCTGTGTCTTCAGCTCTCTTAACATTCTCCTGGAAATTCGCATCTTAAGTTAACCTCTCAAGGAAAAAATAAATTATCAAATAATGAGAAAAATAACACTCCACCGCAGTGTGGGAATAAGCAATTTAGAAGTGGCACAAAAAATCATTCGTTTTACCTTCATTGCGTCTAGTTTTTTGTTGATGGCCTCTATTTCTTTCTTCAATTGATCCCTTTCTGTTTCAGCCTGCAATCTTTTTTCTTTCTCTCGCGCGAAACGGTTCTGTTCATGCTATAAAAACCAAATTAAAGGTAACAAAAAAACCAAGAACACAAATGAGTAAGCATAAAAACCCATTTTCTACAATTTCTACTTGAAAACCTAGCCTGAAACTTATAGGATAACTCTGAAAAACTTCACACTTGA
Organism: Enterobius vermicularis; assembly: GCA_900576705.1. Classification (NCBI taxonomy): domain Eukaryota; kingdom Metazoa; phylum Nematoda; class Chromadorea; order Rhabditida; family Oxyuridae; genus Enterobius; species Enterobius vermicularis. The sequence continues at coordinate 10,430 of UXUI01007987.1, forward strand.
AAATAAAAATGATAAAACTCTTTACAATGGAAAAATTAATCAAATTTATCTTTGAAAAAAATTATCAAAAGACAGTGCTATTGAAACCTTTTATAACAGTAAAAGCGTTCACAGTAGAAACACAACCTCTATCAAAAAAACAGCCAAGAAACTAACCATTCTTCGTATCCTTTGTTCTTGGGCTTGAACTTTCATTTGTTGCACTTCTAAAAGATCTGGCTGACGTCTCCTCAGGTAGAGATTATGTGTGCCGATACAAAGGTCTAATATACTCATATTTATAGACATATCCTGAGCACGAAATTTGATCGTGCTTTTGTCGGTCGTCCTCATATAAAACTGGAAACTCAGTATTTAAGACAAGGAACTTTTCGTTAGAGCATTTTATACTTGAAAAATTTTTGGAATGCTTTAAAACCTACGACTCTGTTTTTGAAAGAAATATTCTTAATTTCATTCCAAGAAAAAAATGGCCTTGGGGTTATACGATTGTTAGACTTATATATTCCGATACCCTGAGCGGAAACTCCAAGATGTAAGTCTGATTCTTTGCTGTTCTGAGAAGAAAAATTGTTAAGAACAAAGAACTGTAAGAAAAAGCATTCAAACTGAAAGAAAAATAAGGAATTTCGCAAATTTTTAATGATCGTCTTTTGTTTAAAAAATTATAATTTAATAACTGTTGTACTTACACATATCGGATAATACTGTATCCCATACATTTCAAGATCTTGCGCTACTCTAAGGTACTCCATTTCTGCATCCTCTCTTAAAACAGAAAAGTGGTAATAAGCAACAGTACTCTGCAAAGCAGTGAGTAACAAACTCTTTAAAAAAATCCATCTACGATTACCTGCTTAAACCTTTATTATTCTCCCACCACCTTCTCACTCGATCTGTCCACATCTGCGGTGTCATTTCATACTGCGTCGTGACAGACTGGGGCAGCAACTCGCTAAGTTCAAGAGATGAATCTTCATCTACGTCTCCGCGCTGAGCAAAAAAAAAGAAAAGAGGAATGAAATGGCAACAACAAATAATAATACTGTGAAAAGCCTTCTTGATGCTATTGTAACTTTCAAAAGTATTGAAAGTAGGTAGCACTTAGCTACTGATACTCCTAAACGCTAACCAGTGCCTGTACTGCGTATGATGCTAAGAGAACTGAAGCTTCAGCTGGACAATACAGATGCATCGATAAAATACTCTGTTTAATTTGCAAAAAAAACAGATGCCTTGTTATATCCTGTATCAACTCTTCCTCAACATCTTCAGGATAAAACTTAACAAGAAAAAGAAAATGGATCGAGCCGTCAGGTTCTTTTCGCACGTCCTGTTTGCTAATCTAAAAATAAAAAGTTAATTTTGCAGTTAACAAGAAAAGGAGCAACCTCGTATCAGCACTATAATTAAACAATCACTTCTAATAAATTGTCCGTGGTCTCATAAAAATTATTATTTTAAAAAAGAAATGTTTCAGTGTCTTTGGGGATATCAGAAAACTCCTATAATTTAAAGAAAAGTGAATAATCTTGAGTGTATATATAATCAAGATTTCCTTAAAAAGCGCAATGACCTTCTTCTCCATTTGAAGCCAACATGGAAAATTTTTTTTATTCTTGAACTGTAAGCCAAAGTACCAGATTTCACGAAGGCCAATTATTCTACATACAGTATCAAACAATTGTCGGCCAGTACAGTCAGCCTAAATACCTCTCTCTATACATAGACAGAATGTTTTGAACAAATAACATTGTAAAAAATTTTACAACATCAACAGGCATTCTGCAGTGTCAGGCAAAAAAGAAAAAAAAAATGACCTGTTAAAGGAGAAAGATTTAACAAGTCATAAGAAGAAAAAAGCTCTTTAAAATATATGCATATATAATTACCTCAACGCCAATTTTGTCTAGATCTGCATCCATAGTACTAACTTTGGCCCACATCCTCTTGGATCGACTAGACGATGACCATGGAAACACACCCATGTCAAGAGTTTCAGTCACCAAATGTGCATTTACTATTTCAGTCGCTCAAATCGAGTATTCTGTTCCTCATCCTGCTGCAAGAAAAAAGGCAATAGTGAAACAAATCTAGTTAAAAGAAACTGTGGTCAATAAAAGCAGTGTAATTGGTTCAAGGTGTAAAGCAATCAAGGATAAGTTAATTAAAAGATATAATAATGACATCTTCTGATACAAAAAAATTATATGAAACACAGCATTGGGATGGGAAGAAAAGAATAAATAGAGACAGCTGTTTGCACAGTGAACCCAAATAAGCTAAGAGAAAAAAAAATAACATTAGCAACATCTATGAAAGGAACAACCATCACAGTTCAGCCTCTGCCTAATGAATCAGTGGCTAATAAAAAAAAAAAAGGAAAAAAAATACGATGCTATAACCTTGAAACAATGCCAACATTCCTAAAAAGTTGGGCAACTTGCCAACTACAATTAGTTGTTCGTTTCGAAAGCTGTATGACTGTCTACTGTAAGTAACAATGAGGGGCATAACTGTCGATTATCACCACAGTGTGATGATAATCACACCGCTGGAAATGGATTAGTGATACCGCACCGACGTTTACAACATCTGCTTGTATAGCCAGCTGAACCACTGATGTCATATTTGTTATTTAATGGCTTAGGTAAACAGATGTAGATCAATTGTATTCAAGAAACTGGTAGGATTTTTCATAAATATAGATGACTGGAAAAAATTTGTTAAAAAAAAAAGATTTAACTAAGTAGAAAAAGCTTAGAATTCCCAAAAATTCTGACGCTCTTTCAGCTGGTTTTTACCGGTTACCATTAGTGAATACGTGCTTAACGCGGACAACAATGAGGGATTTACACATACTGTATATAGGACAGAAAAAAAAAAAAAAA
>UXUI01007987.1:19845-33116 GCA_900576705.1 Enterobius vermicularis
TTAAGGAACATTAAAAAGTGGATCTGACTAATAGTTTTAAGAGAGATTTAGATTCCTTTGGAGGGGAGCACTGTGTCTGACATTGTCACTACAGAAAATGGACGCATTTTCTTTGCTGAAGAAGAATGTCTTTACGAGTTAGATTACCAGGTATTAATGAAATTAATTTCGCGCGAATGATTAGTTCTTCGTTTGAGTTCTTTAAGCCTCTTATTTTCAGTAAACATGCTATTATTATTATTCGGCAATGTTGCTGTATGAACGAACTAACTGGTTTGGATGAATTCCTTTAACTTTATTGCGTTTTAGGATAAAAGTTGGTTTCAACGGAAATGTAAAAAGCTAAATCGATCAAAGGGTTTAATCAACTATTTATTACCGTCTTTTTCCATTCTGACTGGTAAAGAAGGTAATATTTTGAAAAATCGTTAATTTAAAGCTATTTTTTGAAAAGCATGCAGTGAAAGACAGTGAAAGGTTAAAAAATTTGGTTTCAATGCTTTTTTCTTGCATTTGTTTTTCATTTTTGTTTTGAATTTACCTTCTTACATGGAGTGTATTTTTTTAATCGTAATTTACACTGAAATAAAAAAGTTCATGCTACATAGTTAGGTAAAAGTTGAAGATCGGTCCGCTTCTCGTCCTGAGTGCACTATTTGCAGAAAAAATAATGCGATTATGTGTTGACGACACGAGACATATCTTATACGTTTTAACGTTAAATGGTTCTATACAAGTTTTTGATTTGGGTGATAAGGGGACTACAATCAGTAAAGTTGCTTCTTTAACCCATGGCCAGATACAGGTATTAAAAAAGACCTAAATGGTTATTTTCTTCATTTTTACCTTGCTTATTATAATAATGGTTGTAGGAACGAGCTGCTGTAGAGTGTCGGACAGTGGATGCGTCTTTCTTTTCAGACGTTATTAGCATCTCAGCTATTCCGGCAACAAAGTCACATTACTTGCATCTGGTTGGTAGTCTGCATAAACATCAAATGTCCTTTTTATTGAAGTTCTCAAGCCGACTTTTGCTCACCTTATTTCAATTAAATTTGTTTTTACTGCTCTCAGGTCTCCAAATTGTGTGCTTTTATTTAATGACTTGATATTTCTAGTCATGTTTAGGTTGCGGTGACTAGAAAAGGAGTTCGGCTATATTTCACTTGTTTTGGACCAACTCCTCAAAGTGTTTTAACTGCGACACCTAATGCTGTACCGTCTTGCTTGCCAAATGTGGTTAGTGTGTATGCCGTTCAACTCTTACTTTAAATTCAAAAAATATTTCGATTTAAATAACTGGTTTTTCAGGATGGCATGCGACCTTGTGATCTGCGGTTGAGACATGTTCGCATACCTCCTGGCTTCGGTACATTAAGCCATTCGCTTCATCCGTTTACTGTTTATGATGCGTTTTCATTTCGAGGTGATTATGTTTCTTATTTAGAATTAGTTTTAAATTTTTTCTCTGGTTTGGAACGGAGCTTTGACTTTCTTTTCTTAAGCAGTTCTTTTACCCACTGTTGTTTTCAGAAACGGACATAATGGCAGCTACGTTTGGTAGAGAAGATGAATCTGTGGTGTGGATGTATTCCTCTTCAAATTTTGGCTTTCAAGATTGCCTGACTGAGAACGTGGTCTGTTTTGAAGCAAATAACTTTTTCAGATGTAAAATATTGGCAGTTTATTAACTTCCAAGATAATAATTTACAATTAATAATATTTAGGCTCAATTTCCACTGGACAGCACTGTGTTATGGGTAAATGAACCGACTTCTACGGAAACTCGACCTGTATGATTAAGAATCTTTTTTCTTACTGACTTTTTACTTGACATTTTGCTAGATAAATGTCAATTTATTCAAAATTTCAATTTTTTTCAGCCGACGTCTGCAAACAAACTTTTGAAGGTCTTCCCACCTGTTGTGGTAACACAGTCCGACATGCCTGAACAGAAACTTTTCATACTTACTGGAAAGGTAAGTCTATTCTATTGTTGTCGGGGGGAAGGTTTTGCTGATACTTCAACTTATTTTGAATGATGAGTACCGATGTACTGTCGAATTGTAACTTTCCAGAATAGAATGATTTTTCTGTGTTTAAGGGAATTGCAATATCTGAACAACGGTTACCAATTGATATACTCAGAGAGATATTGCGGCAGTATGGTACCGATTCTCCTCAATTATCATTCTTTGTACAACTTCATGGCTCTTTAAACGCTTCTGTCATGTCTCTAACCATTGTGTGCAGCAATGAACCTTCCGACGTGTGTATCAGGGTAAAATGCAAAAATTAGTAGAATCGTATAGTTTACTTGTGGGAATAGCTTAGGATGAAGCATAAAAGTGGTGAATCTGCATGACTCTTGAAATGTCCTATTTATAGGATTCTGCCCTTCGCATGTTTTATTCATTAGGAGTGGAATTATCGAGTGGAGGTGACAGTAGAAATGCTATATCATTTCGTTCCCCTGTTTCTGGGTATGCTCATCAGTCCTTCCGCAATGCTTCGATAGCGGACCTTACATTCCACATGCGATGTAACTTCCTTCATTCTTCAAGTGTTTTTTCTTATATATTTTAAGACTGTCATAATAAATCTGCTTTTAAATCACCAGCTTCTAGTGATGTAGCTAATTATTTCAGCCCCTTTGCAAGCATCAACTCCACAGCAAATAAGAAATGCAGTACGGTCCCCTCAAATTCCCAGCACTTTCCATACGCCTTTGTTACCGACTGAAGATTCTTTGCATTCTGCGCAATCTGTAATTTTGGCTTTTTGTTCATCTCAATATTTATTCTTTTAACTATGGTGTAAATTTGAAAAGTTGATGTTTTAGATGAGCTGTCGTCATGATGCTCTTTATCTTTACTTTTCTCGTTTACTTGGCGACATATGGTCGACTCCTCTTTGTTATAGAAACGACCACGAAGAGGTTTGCTTTCTTCATCATTATGGCTTACATGGTTTGGTAAACCTGCGTAAACTGCAAATTTTTTTCATTTTCGAGATTTTAGCATTTTTTTTCTTATTAATTTTTTAGCTAATGAGTTCGGTTTCTCGGAATAGTTTGGATTTTTTGGTTTCACGACTGATTCTGTATAAAAAGGCTGTTGACGAGTATGCTCTGCTTGGAAGTGCACGGGAAATACAGCCTGTTAATGAGCAGGGCGACAGACAACTTGATGGAGCAAGAGGTTTTGCTTAGAAAATATAGAATATAGGAGGGACTCCAAATAAGTTCATGGTTCTTCATTTTTTACTTTTTAAGGCACGAATTTACAAGAGGAGCGTAAATCACTATTGAACTTTTACGAATTATTGTCGTTGACTGTTGAGATTCTTTCATTATGGAGTATATTAAGTGACCATCAGTTTCATATTATAACAGCTCAGCTGTCTCAGAACATCCATAATCAGCTATGTGAGACGTCTTTTGCTACTTTGGTTGTTAATGGAGCCCACGTAAGTTTTTTTTCTGTCTCTCTGTTAAGACTTCAGAATTACACAACTTTCAACGAAAGTTGGAATTTTATATCTTTATGCATTTAGTATGCTGAGAATCACAGTCATGCGTAGCACTTTTCTTATCAATTTTGTTTTGTGGTTTTAGGCTTTATTTCTTCATTATATGCAGATTTCCCGCACTAATTTATTCCATTCCAGTTGTGCGCCGAATTGATCACCTGTTTGATCAGATATTATTTGGGTGACAATGCTACAACAGATGTCATTTGTGAGGAGTTGAGAAGGCGTTGTCCTACTCTTTTTTCAGATGATGATGCCACTGCAGCAAAAGTTTGTTTTGATGAAGCTTGTTATTAATTTGTACTGGGATTATTATAACTTTTGAAAAGCAAAAGTTCAGTTCTCATTTAAAAAGAAAAGAAGGAAATTTGTAGAAAATTGCTGGGTTTTTGAAATTGGTGACTTTGTTCTTGAAAAGATTAAACAGTTTATTAAGCTTTTTCTTACTTTTTTATTTGTCTTCTTCAGCATGATAGGCTTTCTGACAGATTTTCTTCTCTTGAAAAGCTGCGGTTTTCTTGATTTAAAGCTATTTAGGCCACAGAAATGGTTGAAGAAGCTCGGCACATGGAACCGTGTGCTGCACGGGAGCATTTACTTTCCGAGGCCGTACGACTCTTGACAATTGGTGTACAAAACATAAATTTACCGCTTATATGTACTTTATTATTTGAAGGTATGGATTAGTTAGTGTTTTTTGATTGAACTTTTAAATTAATAATGACCAGCACTCTAGCGATTAATACTATCAATATTTTAAAATTGATTATGAGGTTATGACATGGTCGTTGAGGGTTGCAGTTTAAGGCTTTTCCGTATAATATTCTTTGTGATAGTTTTTCAGTGCTTAAATTCAAAAAAAAAGTCTGTTTTGAAACAAACTCGGTTTTGTTTTTTTAAGAGGGCTTTTTGGCTCTACTTGACTAATGGAATGAGATTAAGAGCTTTCCGCTGCTTTTTTAGACGAAATAAATAATGCAACTAATAATTTAAATAGTTTAAAGGAGTTTTTCTGGAAACATTTTCTTCCATTTCCTTTAATCAGCAAAAACTGGTCATTCCGATCTAACTAAAATTTATGCATTTGCCCCGTACAATCTAGCATTTTCGCGGTTAGACGTAATATATATTTGGTCGCTTTTGTACATGGTTTGACTGTGTTTTTTTTTTTTTGCTGAATTGTTCCATATTTTTAGAATGTTATTGGTGGAAGTAAATTTTTATCCGTCATCGAATTTTCTTTCTTGGTCGTTTTGTTGCTTTAGATAACGTTATTTCAGTTGACTGTCTGGAAGGAATTGTGGATTTAGCCTTGGCTAGAGCGGAACGCGACGACTCAAAGCTACTTGCCCTTATAGCGTATAGGAGCAGGTCTGGTGGAGATGCTCTGGCACAGCAGGCATATGTTAAAAGGTTTGATTTAATGCATTTTGGTTTTGCGACTTTTCTTACTCATGTTACTATTAAATAACTGTTTTTAGAAAAGAGGATTACAAGTGTATTACCGATGCGCTTGACCGGATTGTTGGTGAAGATAGCTCAAGAACTGAATTAGGACGCCCTTCAGCAATTACTCGGAGAGATCTGATCATAAACGCTGTTTTAAAGTCAAAAGACGAACTGGCTAATGTGGCTATATTTAAGTGGCTCTTAGATAATGACTTGAGCAATATCTTGCTCCAGGTTATCTTTTTTTCAACGACTGGTTGAAATAATAATTAGAGAAGCATGTATGGCTGTAATTTATTCCACGTCAAATCGCGCATTTTTGAATACTAATTTGTCAGATTGCTTTAATATTTACACAGTTGAGAACTGGCAGCAAGTGTTTAAGGCAGAAATACATTTCTGCAACTGCTTTCCAAGGAGGATTGACATTTCCACATTGTCAAATATATTTGCTCTCCTAATTCATGGATAAATCTTGAATTTGCAACTCCGACCTTTCTTTAAAAGATCTAGTGATTTAAAGTTTATTTTAAGAAAAATTTCTTCTAAATTTTGCTGCTTTTTGAGATTTTATTTTGCCTTAATAAGTAATAGGCTAATGGAAGCCGTCAACTTTAAAACTAGCTTAAAAGCTAGTGGTTTTTTAAGCTAGAAAGACGGTTTTGTGTATAATTTCGCTTTTTATAAAACAATAATTTTTTAGTCTAAATAACAGAAGGTTTTTGGGTCTTGAGGCGAGGATTAAACGGTAGAATCGCTAGAATTGCATTACAGTACACATTTTGAGCACATCATTTTTATGTCCAACTGGGCATCAAAGTCGATTAGGTACAACTAGGGTTTGTCGTTAAAAATACTTTAGTCTTCAAGAAGTCTTTCACTGTAAATTTGACGGTTTTATCTTAAGCTTCGCCTGTTTATATATTAGTTTGAGACAGTTTTGTGTAGCTTTTCACTGCACTTTAGAGGGAATAACATTTTACTTCATTTTTTTTTCTTTGGACTTGAATCAGTGCTTTTCAAAATTTGACGCATTGTCACTTTGAGGGGTATCAGACAGAACATTGTTCTATGGCCATAGAAATCGATGGTTAAATTAACCTTACGAACTGTTGAGTTTGTAGTAAAATCGGAAAAATTGCAAAACTAGGGCGGTTGACATGAGACAATCTATGTATTTATAGCTTTTTGCTGCTAGTCAAAATAAAAGGTTTTTTGTAATAACTTCTCGAAAATAGTGTTTTAGTGAAACAGAATGGCAAACCAGTATTTGCAATGGGTTTTGTTTCTTGCTTAGGTGTCTAAGACTAAGAGTCTAAATTTTTGCAGAGTAAGTCGCCGTACTTAGAAACATTCCTTCATAGGAAGGTGGAAGAAGGAGCTTCTAATCGTTACCTTGACCTTCTTTGGAGGTTTCATGAGAAAAACGGCGATTACTGGAAAGCCGCGAAATTGTTATTTGGGCTTGCACAAAGGGAAACGTCAGTTATACTTTTCACTATGAAATCTGAGTTTTCTTGTATTGGTTACTGCACCCATTTAAGCTAAATATTTTGAGTTTTTAGTGAAGCCTTTGATACTAGACGACGTGTAGCCTATCTTTCTCAGGCAGCCATGTGTGCGCAGTCTGCAGTTGGCTTTGAAAAACAGATGAACCCAGAAGCCCATGAGTTTTTGCAGGATATAAGAGACAAATTAGACGTTGCTCAAGTCCAGTTAGCAGCAAAGTATCGGTTCATTACGTGGATTTTTCTTTTGTTACGTTGGTTTAATTTATTTGTGGAATTCACCTGCCTTATACTTCACTCAAATGAAATTTAGGGACGAGATTTCTCGTCTGCCAAGGAATTCAACAGTGATCAATGCGTTAGGGAGATTGGAAAAACGCTTGTATACAGTTCAAGAGTTATTTGAAGAGTTTGCAATTCCATTTTGCCTTCCAAATATCCAGTTGGCATTGTGTCATTGTTCTGCAACATACGATAAGGATGCGGTTGAAAGCCTTTGTGAACAGATTGTTGACCAAGGTATTTTCTTTTGTTTCTAGTACCATTGTTTTTTTCTAAGCGAATATCTGTTGGACAAAAGAAGTGCTGTCGGACAGATGTTAATACTTTATTTTTTATTTGTTTTTTGTCTAAAGTACACTGCAAAATACAAGAGAAAAATATCTTTTCGCATATTTGTTGGTATATCATATACTTGACATAGATTATTATTTGATTTTTTTTTAAAGAATTTTAGGAAAAAATTATAAAGTTTATTTTTTACATCTTCGTTTATTTCAGAGCTCTCGAGTAGTCAGAATGATTCCGCGGAAACTCGGGTACAACGGCTAGGAACTAAGCTTGCTTATTATTATAAGCACTATTCCTCTTCTCCAAAATACTTCCCACTTGGTAGAAATAGACTCTTTCAAAACTGCGTAAATACTAATGTTGTAACCTTTATTTACTTCTGTTTTTTCATACTGAAGAAACCTAATTTTATTTATATTATTCGTTGATTTCCTGAGATTAATTTCTGTATAGGTTCAGTTATTTGGTCCAGATTTCTATGGTTATTTTTTTCAGAGACAATATTATGTGATTTATTGAACCGTGGCCTTCGTGAAGGATTTCCGGTTTCAATGTTAGACACACTTGGTGTTTTAACTCATGCTCCACTTCCTATGCTTCTTGACGTTCTCAACATCTGCTTCAGGTATCTGTTTACCTTCAATAAATTGATTTCTTTTCAATTTTAATATTTAAATAGCGAAAGTGTAGCAGAAAGTAACCCTTTATACAAATTGGTTTCAGTTCTTTTTTGTTTTATAGGAAGGATCCTTTTTGGAGAAATAACGAACAAGCCTGCTCATACATTATGCAGTCAGCGCTGAAAGTTTTAAATCGGTTTGCGGCAAACAGGCAGTCTTTTCCAGTTGACCAGAGGTTTTCTAATATTCAAATGTTCTTTCTTTGCATATTTTTATTGATAGTCGTGAGAGAGATTTATTGTTCTTAACTTTTATTATTTAGAAAAAGTTTGGTGAGCAAGTGTCTGGATTTGATATCAACATTTCTACTCCATTTGTCATCTCGTCATTCCTCTACGGGTAGCATTCGTGCACAATTTTCCGACAGTTTCAAAACGCTGCAGAATATCTTTGAAAACATTTAATTCTTCTTGTTAGTTTGTTACTTCTCAGTTGTTGTGATTTTTAAGCCACTGCCAGGGGAGAAGTTCCAATTTCGCTAGGTTTCTGTTTAAGATTTGAGTCAAGAAGTCCTTCTGTGCTGTTTGGTTTTCTAGTATAGGAACTTATAGGCAATTTTTTCCGTTTGTAATATATTCCTGGTGTTTTATTGGTTACAATCAAGCTTTTTTCAAAAGCCATTCATTGAGGCTGGGTATATTTTTGAAATCATCAGAGTAAGAGTTGAAATTAGGTTTCATTTTGATGTTGCAAATTATTGTAACCCTATTTGGAAGATATCTTTTATTCTTTAATTTATTTAACCTAAAAGGTCATATTTTACTTGGATACCATTTAACATACCCTTCCCCGTATATTATATTTGTATAGTGTTGAGTCCGATACCCATTTATTGAAGTTCTGTGTTTTCCTATTGTTGCACTGCTTTTGAAAAGATTACCTAATTTGATCTCAAATTTTTGTTATATTTGCGCCACTCGCCTTTTGTTAATGTTTTTTACATGGAAAGAGAGCTAGTATAAACCCGTTCTAACTCATCATGTCTTTGTTTACAGCTTGTTTTTGAGACAGGACACTGAGGTCTCTGTTGTCTTCTACATCTGTGTGCTCTTTGACATGTTTATAACTCCATAGTAATCTTATTTGCACAAGCAGATAAGATTCTCATTACTGGTTGGGCTGCGACTCGATGAGGATCCTACAGTTGATCTTAGTGAGGAGGAACGCTGTCTGCTGCCAACCAAGAGTTTTTTCAAACCACTTTTGAGAGAGACCTGCTGAAGTACTATAAACAGGTGTTTTTACAGTAAGCTTGCGCTCCTGAACCTCTACTTTCTTATGTTAACTCCTAGTGTTTGGTGAACAGCTCTTTTCTGTAAATTATTTATATTTGCTATTCATTGCTATCTAGAAACCGGTTTTTCTGAAACATCTTAGCCTAAGGGTTGCTAGCTGCTAGTGTGCTCTAAAAACTGATGCCCTCCAAAAATGTAAAACGCTGCTCTGTAAGTAAAGAAGAAGATAACAATAAGTTATTATAACTAATATAAGCAAATATTACACATCGGTACAGACAGTTAATAAAGTCATGGGTGTGCTGAAGTCCCAGAGATGTCAACAGGTATTAGATACTGTCGGGAGGAGTCAGTGCTGTACATACTTCGTTCTCAGACATGAAAGTTTGATTCACCGATGGCGACAGGTGCGACGAGAATTGTCGGCAAAATGGTGTAATATCATCTCTATTTATACCGTCTTTAAGACTTTGGCATTGGGGAACCGTCTGGTTGAGAATTAGGGCCTTTGGACCCTGGACTGCTATTAAGACTCTGATTGGAAGGGACACCGTAAATATGTTGTAAGTCTCGTGCAGAGTCTCCAGTATCTCCAACCGCCAAATGGCCACCTCCAAATCCATCTCTCATTTCCGCAAGTCGCCTGTCTACCTGGAAATTTATCACCAAAATGAAAAAAAGTCTGATGCAAATACGTAGTGAATGCACTTAAATTTCTGAAAGCTAATTGAACAGAACGTTTTGCGGAAGAAACCCCCTCTACTTCTTTCAAAAAAGGCTCTAATATTAAGTTTAACTCGCACTATAGAAAGCATCTGTTCAAACTGCTCGGCTGTTGGTTCATGAGATGTGAGTTCAGCTCCTGCAGGTTTTTCTACACCATTAGCTTGTGTTTTCTGTAAAGCAGAATCAGTTGTAAGATTGCTAGCTATATTTTTAAAACTGATCTGTGGTTCCAGAGGTGTCTAGCAAAATGCATTCTAAAGAAAAACACCTCCGATAAACAAATAATTGATCTTAATGGTAAATTTGAACGCTCAACTTACAAGCATTTCGTCTAAAATTGCATCACCAAATGGATCAAGACCAAACTGGTCTTTTCCTTTCAGCTCCTCCGCCTTTTTCTTTTCATCAGCTCTTGGATCAAATTCGTTATCGAATATGTCTTCAAATTTATCCAAACAAAGGTTTTCTAGCTTCTTCCCAACCTAAACTGAGTAAAATATGCCCTCCATCTCGCCATATTTGAACTTCAAACAAAAGTTGTAGTCTAACTAACATCAGGCGCATTATTGCTCAAGTCTTCCATGATTGCCATATTGCTCGATGAACAGTTATGACTTCTTTTCGGGCAGGATGGGGGAGGTTGAAGAAATGGAAGCTGACCAGGAGGTACTAATCCGGTTGTTGCAGCAGTAGGTGCTGAATACGATGGAACAGGAGCAGTTGTCAAAAGGTTTGGTGGTTGGCTTGGTACGGGAGACGTTGGTAAAGAAGGCGCTTTCGAATCGTACTGAAATTATAAAACTTTTATAATGAAAAAACTAACCAAGAAGATAATTCATAAATTAAAAAAGAAAGAAGAAATAGACAACGATTGCAACTTACATTATTACTTGTTTGGCGAAGTGCTACGGCAAGTTTCTCTTTCAACTCATTATTCTCACTCTCAAGTTCTGCAATTCTTTTCCTTAACACAATCACTTGCTTCCTGTTTTCCAAATCTCTGCCGTTTTTTTCCACAAACTTCTGCAACATTTGAATTATATCGAATAAAAAAAGCAAGTCTTCCCCAACAATAAAAGGGAATATTAATAATGAAAGTAGCAGTATAAAAAGGAATTAACTACAATTCTGCAGGCATCATATAAAGGAAAGAAAAATTGTGTTATATAACGGAATAGATTACTTGATACGCAAGATCAAATGCCTCTCCAACAGTAAGAGTTATTTGTTCTGCAAGCTTATCACTTAAAAAAACAAAGCATTTATGCCGAGGTGAGGAGTCATCCTTTGCTATAAACGAAAAGACACGTTTATCCTAAAATTTTATGTAAAATATACACGAAAATGTTACTTTTGCCACAAAAAATGGTAACCTTAACAACTGCAGTGTTATAAGTTATATTGTAAAGGCACAGACTTTTTTCGGTGACGATAGTTAAATATAATCCACTCCAATCTATGTAAAAAATTGTAACATGTGAAATCCAGATAACCTGTTTATCGTCAGCGCAAAATGATATCTTATGTAACGGGAATTTATGGAGCACCATTTTTGTTTTGGTATCAATAACAGTTAAACCATCAACGTTAATATGAATGTCAACTTTCTTCAGCTTTGAACCTGAATGTCCCGTGATGCCTTTGTTCACCTGAAATACAAGACTTAGAATCGTTAACAAAACTGGGCTTCATAAAAACTGAAAAGGAATTATCCTACACTTATTACTTCAACAACTTACACTGTTCATTTAACAAGTATTAAGAATGAGAGAAAGAGAAATATAAGCCCGCAAAACAGAACAGAAATATCGGTCCCTAAGCTCAATATTGTGCCCGTTCCTCCAAAATCCAAGATAAAAAGTTTTGACTCAAGACAAAGTAGATAAGCATGCAATAGAAACAAAATTTTTATAACAGTAGGACTGTATGGTGTTTGTTGAGCACAGTTATCGTTTTTTTTTTCTGATTCTCAACAAAACAACGCAAAAACTAAAGGATATATAACCTGTAACTGAAAACGTATCGCACAAATTGCATCTCGAATAACAGGAGTACCTTTCGGTTCGTTCACTTCTGTTACACCCAATAATTTTAGCGAATATTCAACTCGACCATTAATTAAAATATCTAAATAGAAAATACGTTATGAAGATTATCTCAAGTCTTGACTTGCTTTTAACAGTAAGTTTTGTTCCTACCAAAACCTGGAGTATTTTTGTAGACAAAAAATTAACTGACAACGGTAAACATATGTAAAAAATGCCTAAGAATGTTAACATAAAAATCGGTGGACCTATGGTTGTTCTGGTTATCAAAAAAAAGAAAAAAACTCAGGATGAATAGGGTTTGACAAGTTTTGAGTGCTAACTGCTAATTATATGATGAAAGATAAACAAAAAATACTATACAGATTAATTCAACAATTTTACATTCTTTCTTCTGTCTACTATTCAAATAAACAAGAAAAAAAAACCTGGAGGATGAATCCACTGCTTGCTGCTGGTAGCACCGCCAGAATATCTAGCACCATTCGACAGGATTCCGGATGATGAGGTACCAGCACCAAATGGTGGCGATGTTAATGTCAAAGATCGTTTTATTGTATTGTACAGTTCTTTGCCCTTAGAAGTCATCACCGGCTACAACAACTGGATCTAATACCTCTGTTTTTCTTCAGTGTTGATCTACGGAACGTTACCACAGACTGTAAAACAGTATTTTTCTTCACCAAATCTATATCCACCGATTAATTAGTCGGTTGAATAGACCCTAAAAAAACTTAAATTAAGCGTTTAAAATTTCTTTTTTTTTTTTCAAGTCTATACTCAAGAAAAAAAAAATAAATAAATAGCTGGGAAGAAAAAAGGGAAAAGAAGTAATCCTCGTTACAGCCGTTTATAACACCAAATATATATGCACACAGAAACAGCAGAACTGTATCGTCCGTTCATCGATCAATTGGTACAGAAAACCATACAAAAATTACATTTAATCATTTGGAAATTTAAAAAAAAAAACACATAAATAAATGTGATAAGTAACAATTGAACAAAAAAAAAAAAAAAATCACTGTCCTCCAGTTTGATACTGTTGTTTAAGTTTATCAACAAAAAAAATCAAAAGACATTTGTAGTTGCAGAAAAGAAATTTTTGTTTTTATTTTTTCTGTAATTTCGAAAAATTATTTGTTTATAGAACAATGACTGCCAACAAACAAACAATTAAACCATCAATGATTCTGTTCTGCCCAAATCACCAAAATCGGGTGATGAACAATTGTAATTTTACCTGATTTTTGTTCTTTTTTATTTTTTATTTTTTTTTTTGCAAAAATTTAAAATAAAAGACCAATGCCTGATAAAAAAAATTTTTTTTTTAAAGCTTAAAAAGTAAAATAAGAAATTATAAGAAGAAGAAGAAGAAGAAGAAGAAAGGGAGGAAGAAGCGGGGGGGTGGGGAGGGAGGGTGGGAAAAAAGTGATGAACAAAATGAATGGTTAAAAAGGAAACGAAACTAAAAAATTGTGCTGAAAAAAAATTCAGTGTCACTGTTTTTCTTTTTTTTTTTTTTTT
>UXUI01007988.1:0-14503 GCA_900576705.1 Enterobius vermicularis
TTCAGTAAGACATTTGATCAAAAAATTAAACTATAGTTTTGCAACTTAACAATACATTCATAGTGATTTTGTAGAAAAAATACCAGTTTATTTCTAATAAATTCACTGATTATTACCACTCCTTTGTTACCAGAATTCAGTTTTTCGCTTGTCTCTCATGCAGTAATCTGAACAGACTTTTTTACATGTTTTTTATTATACTGTAGTTCAAAACCTCTAACACAAAGTACTATGGCTAAAAATGTATTAAAGTCAGGAATACTGTAGGAAAACATTAAAATTTGGCTACTGTATTTATATGTTCTGTAACAACGACACGGTAGAGTTGCTATTTCAAGTGCATATTTTGCTTCAGTAGACTCCCCAATAGCTCCTGGAGATCGACCAGTTTCTGGAGCAATATCTGCTTCTGTACACTCAGGACATGCTGGTTGTATGGAAAATGACTTTCGTTGCAACGATGGTAAATGTATCTTACTGGAGTGGAAATGTGATGGATCTGGGGATTGTCCGGATGGAGAGGATGAAAAAGACTGTCGTATGTTTTTGATTCATTGATTTTTTGATCTACAGTTCCATCTCAACTGATAGTTTGAAAGCGAAAAATTGGTTTTAATAAAAAACGTTTACTTGGTATCTCAGATAAACTAACAAATTATACGTCTTCAGAAATCGACGATTATCTGTTTCGATTCAGATCTTTTTAATTTTTTCTATTAACTTTTATAACGGAGATTTATCTGTGACTTTTTTTAACGCTGTCTACAGAAATAAAAAACTAAGAGGGTGAAAGTTGAAAGTTGAGATAAATTTATTCTTCTTATTTTAATTTATCTTCATTTTTAATTTCATTTTCTAGTCTAATATGACTTTCTGCATTTGACTGCTTTTTCTATTTTAAGGTGATTTGCCTCAATTATTAAATATAACTGGTTCTCTTCGTTATTTTGAACTGCAGTCGAAAAAATTATTGACATTTCACACTTATCTTATCTTGTAGTATGCCCTCGAGCAGCTTCTTCAGTTCATTTTACCTGGTTTTACAATATGAGCATTTGACGCATAAAACTTTTTTTTTATCTGCCGCTTTTATGAATTATCTGAAAACTGCGGTTGTTACTCTCACATCGTTAGTTAAGTTATTTCTTGTATGGTATCTGTTACTTCTGTCACGTAAAGTTGAATTTCAAAAATAAACATCGATTTAAAGGTTTTTTCCTTATCGTACTTCAATCAGTTGCCTGCCTAAAATGGTACCAGTATGAAGTATTTTGATGGTACCTATATTATACGGCGGAAAGGTAATAGGTTGTATGAAAGTATGAAGGAACCTAGATAGGCAACTGAATTGGGTGTATGATAACCGTAAACGGCTTGCTTTACACTTGCGCATAACCTAGTTGTCTGTAAAAGTGTAAGAAAGAAAAACTGGCGAATTAGTGTTAGTACTTTGAGAGAGAAAGTCGTGGGAAGAGGTTTTAGAATCTATTTCGCAACAATCAATAGGCTTGATAATCTTGCTGTCCCAACAGAAGACATAATTTATGAATCAAAAAAAAAAAAAAGCAGTCAGTTCCTGAATACTGTAGGATAAAACACCACCCTTACAGCACATCCTTAAAGAAAATTGTTATTGTTTCCTTTCTTCGCAAATTGGTCTTATTCAAACTTTTTCAATTTTAAACATTATTAATTTATATGATACCAAATTTACCAGTTTTATGCTTTTTTCATTCTTTGAAAATTATTCACACTCACTTACCAATTGATGTTCGTCATTCTCGTTACTATTATCGCATTGTCACAGTTTTTTGTTTTCTAACATTCTCTATGGGAATTGATGCAGGATGAATTCGATTTCTTTTGTTTACTTAGTGAAAAACCATGGTTTTTTTTAGCTCATCCCGGATGTAAAGCCGATCAGTGGCAGTGTGATCGATACGAGTGGCATTCCGTGTCTTGTATTGCAGAATATCAGCGTTGTGATAACATCACTGACTGTGCTGACGGGTCAGATGAGATCGACTGCCGTTAGTGTTTCATTTGTGATTCTTTTTTTTTGTTGCCAACTGACAGTTAACTTGTCATTTGCTGTCAGCATTCAGATGGTGGCGAATTAACAGTCTATTGGTTCGATCTTTTTTGTGAAAACAAAAAGTATTATTCTGGCAACTAAATAAAATTAGAAATTTCGCTCTGCTCTTTTCTGGTCACAGTCAAACTATGTTCCAAGCCTAAGCAGCTAAGTAATTTAATAAAAAAGCAAATTTCTTGATTTCTATTGTTGTAACTGGGCATTTCAGATGCCAGTTAGAGTAATTATACTGTTAACAGTGATGAACCAAAACATATTGTTTCAGCTGCACCTGCTGTTTCATGTAATGTCAATGATGGATCAGTATTTCAATGCGCTGATGGGAGGCAGTGCTTTGACATATCTAAAAAATGTGATGGTATTTACGACTGCAGAGACTTGAGTGATGAAAAGGTATAGTTCTTTTCTTGTAATTTTGGTCTCAAAATATCTCTATCTTTTTTTGCAGTCCAAGCAGTTAAGGAAACACCGTTTTGAAATTACAGGATTCCTGTCCACATAACCACACAGCATGTTTCCAATATCAGTTCCGATGTGCAGATCGTTCGCAATGCATTCAAAAATCTTGGGTCTGTGATGGCTCCAACGACTGTGCAGATGGTTCGGACGAACCATCAACTTGTGGTAAGTGTACAGAGAACAGATATACTGGTTTTTTTCTGAGTTCGTTTTACATAACAGAGATATACGTCGAAGTCGGGCGGTGTGATGAAGATTTGTTTTTTAGAGTTCAAACAGTGCAGTGGCAGTGATTTCCAGTGTAAGAACAAAAGATGCCAGCCAAGGAAGTTTCGTTGTGATTATTATGATGACTGCGGTTAGTGGAGTAATTTTTGCTACTGTTTTCCTCACTAATTATCTTTCTTTTGTTTGCCAAAGTTGATTTTATGTAGTTGACAGAAAAGAAGGGAAATGATGATTTAGTATTATGAAATCACCTGGCTAATTAATCACGAAAAATGAATTTCTGTTTTTCTGTTAATTACGACCTGTTTCTTTTTTGCTTCTTGTCATTTTAAAATTGACTGAGTAGGAAAAATAACAAGGATTATATTTTAGGTGACAATTCTGATGAAGAAGGTTGCGGACAATATCTCTGTCCACCGCAGCAATGGAATTGTCCAGGATCTGGGCACTGTGTTGATGAAGTTAAATTATGTGATGGCAACAAGGATTGTGCTGATGGAGCTGATGAAAAAAATTGCTGTAAGCGTTGCTATTTATTATTGTTGACCGAAAAAGTGACTGGATGTTGGATGACAATACAAAAGAGTTTTCAGGATCTAGATTTAACTTTTTTTCAGTTTATGGTTGTTGCTTTTTTTTTGAAGACATTTGGCAATTGCTTAAGGTTTCGGCTTTAAAACTGTTTATACTTCGTAATTCTGTTCTAGTTTTGTAATATGCTCTGATGGGACTTAATTGATATTTTTAAAGCTTCAAATTTGTGTCCGTCTTTGGGATGCCAGGCTGGATGTCGCTCTTCTCCATCTGGTGGTATCTGTACCTGTCCTGTTGGATACAAATTAGATGAGCGTTTTCATAGAACTTGTTTGGGTTAGCTTTTTATTTTCTTCTATTATTGCTAACCGTTTTAAATTATGGTTTCACTTTTTTATTCTACAGATATAAACGAATGTACTGAGTGGGGATATTGCGACCAAGGCTGTCAGAATCACCGACCTGGCTTTACCTGTTCTTGTCTCGGTGACTGTTTTGATCTGGAAATGATGCACGGTCCAGGGAAAGATAATCTTACTATGAGGGGGTATTGTTTATCGAAGAACGCTGATAAAATGCGCCTTTTTATTGCGCGGAGGGAAGGACTGTACAGGTTTGCACCTCAGTTGATGCATTATTTTTGGAAGAACTTTCCTTTTGCGTGTTTCTCTACTTTTTTTTTGCTTGAAAACGAAACGGTTCTTATCTTAGGGGCACTAGGAAGTTTTATACAGTATAAATTTCTTCAGGATCGATCCCAGTGATGTACCAAATAGCGAGAAGAAGATTGTGTCTGGCGAGTTTTTGTATGGTGTGGGTTATGATTATGGTGACAAAAAATTATTCTGGACTGACCGTTTGTCACACTCTGCATTCAGTGCTGATATCGACGATGATTTTAATGTTGACCACATACGGTTGGTTCAGTTCTGTAATGTTAGATTTGATAAAGCGGTAGTAGCACCTGCGAAAATGTCATTTGCCAAAGTTCTTATAGGAAGCTCGACCTTAAAAGTCTAGTATATCCCCGAAATCTAGCTGTTGATTGGATTGCCAACTTGTTGTACATAGTGGAATCTGGTTCACGTCGCATTGATGTGTCGCAGTTTGACGGTGAACGGCGAACGGTTCTGATTGCTGATGGACTTACGCTACCACTAGATATTGCACTAGACCCACTTCGAGGGTTAGATTTTTGATTTTTCACTGATTATTTTTCTCTTTTTTGTTGTTGCAGTAACTGTATTAGGGAAGGGAAAAAGTTTCTTGTAAAATTGAAAGTAATTTTTCGTAATAAGCTGCGATAAGCTTATATAAATCATTAGAAAAAATTTAGAGAGATGTTCTTCACAAACCAGTTTAAGTTAGAGGCAGCAGCAATGGACGGCACTCGTCGGCGTACTCTGATAGATACCCATACTCACCAAGTTAGTGGTGTAGTTGGTATGTTACTTTCTTCTTCTTTCCACATTTCTTTTATGATTTTCGAACAACAAGTGAAAGTTCTTAAATTTAGTTGATCTTACTGGCAAGCGAGTTTACTGGGTTGATCCAAAAGTAGATCGAGTTGAATCTGTAGATTATAACGGTCGTGATAGAAGGATTGTGGCACAGGGAATGAATATGGTACATAATAATTGCTCTTCTTTTTCCACAAAAATTCATTTTTTACGGAAGGCGCATTTTTTTAGGCATTAGCTTCTCTTTGTAAAAACTTTAGTGTTAAGGTACCACATCCGTTTGGTTTGACTATATTTGACCAATATCTGTACTGGACTGACTGGACTCGCCTTGGAGTTACAAGAGTGGAAAAGTTTGGCTCAACTCCTGAAATTTTGTGGTAAGAATTTCTCTGGTCGTTAAGTGAAACTCTAGATCATATTATAAAAATTATTTCAAGGACTAAAAGGGAAAATAACGTATTTCCAATGGGTATTACCGCGTATCACGCTATGGCTCAACCTGGTCCACAACAAAGTGACTGTCTAGGGATGAAAATTGATAACCCGTGTATAGAGGCTGACTGCCAGGGAATGTGTTTATTGACGAAGGATGCTGGTGGATTCGGTGTCGGTTATAGATGTGCTTGCCCAATTGGACAAGTAATTTTAAATTTTCTCTTGCATGATTTCGAGCGCTTTTCCCCTGGTTGTAGTAAGATTTACCAAGAATTTTTGTTGAATTTTCAGACGTTTTTGTAGCATTGTATTTGTTTATTTTAGAGGTTAGTAGAGGGAAAAAAGTGCGTCGATTCCACTGAATATCTCCTGTTCAGCAGCAACAAAATCGTACGCGGTATTTTTCCAGATATGGAAAGCTCTCTAAGCGAGGCAATATTACCAATTTCTCCTACCTCACAACGTCGTATTGGAATGTACTTTGAAGTTGAATGTGATGTTCACGGCAATAGCTTCTTTTACGCAGATATAATGGATAATACAGTTTACAGGTTTGTGAAACAAGCATTCTGTTTATTAATTAACCTTTACTCCTATCTTTTTTGTCTTTATTACTTTTTAAACTCTTTATTGTTGGAATAGTTGATTTAAGTGTGAATCGTATAGTTTTTGTTTTCGAGCATATTAAATCTGAATTTATTTATATATTCGGTTTTTCGTTTTTTTTTTCTTTACTTTCTTCTCATAGACAGTTCGGTTTTAGAGTTCGTCCAGATGGGGAAGGATTAGCACCTGTTCTCGTCACACACAATGATGGGTTGGTATCTATGTCATTTGACTGGTTGTCGAAACAGCTGTATTACGTTGACAATATTCGCAATAGCCTCGAAGTGGTGAAGATAACTGAACAGGTAAAGTTTTTTAGTTTTTTTAGATTGTATGCTTTGTCATTCATTAATTTCTACAAAGCTGATTGTGAACTATAAACTAAATGTTATAGGGACTGGTTAACACTGAAGATCTCGTCCACAGACAGCTGTTCAGTGGGCTTCGCGATCCTGTTGCAGTTGCTGTACATCCTTGGCAGGGACTTTTGTTCTTTGCAGAAGCTCAAAGACCTGCGAAGATTCTACGATGTCACATTGGTTGGTGGTTGCTAATCTTTATATATCTGCTGATGCTTAAAGGTTTATTGGTAGAGTTCTTTTACTGGAATTAAAAAGTTTCTGTATTTCTGTTGCATTAGCTAAATCGAATTTCAGGTTTGTTTTATTTTTAAATTTTGCTGAAAAAGCGGGATTTTTGTTTTTAGATGGTTCTAATTGTAAGGTTATTCGCAACAATACGATTGGCAGACCTTCAAGTTTAGCAATAGACTTTGTTAACCAAAGACTCTGTTTTGGAGACACTTTGTTAAAGACTATTACCTGTATGAATCTGGATGGATCAAACTCTACGGCACTCCCAATTGACAATCCAATTCCTGTCGCTATTACAATTTTAGGAGGTATTTATTCATCTTATTTTTCGGCTGCAAGTGCGCTAAAGATTCTTTTATTGGCTTATTTAGAGGAACTATATTACGTACATCAGAGACCGTATTCTATTCGTAAAGTAAGCAAAACTACTGGCGGAACAAGTCGTGTTGTTAGAGAATTTTCTGGTGAAGAACGAAGTATCTTCTCATTAAAGGTTTTTTCTTTTTGATAAAGGAATCAGTAGCGCTTTTATTTTCAGTTTATTAAAGTAAGTAAGTAATTAATTGGTTTTTAAAAACATTATTTGTAGGCTTGCTCACGTTCAAATCAACCGATCCCGGATGCATCTGTATTTCATCCTTGTCATAAAAGCGATTGTGCTCAGTTGTGTTTTGCCGTCCCAGACTTATCGCAATCATCCGACGCACCATCACTTGTAAAAAAATGTGGATGTAAACAAGGTAACCGACTCGTTTTTAAAAATGGTTATCAGTCTACAGAACGGTACATTTTTGTAATGAACGAATTTATTGTTTTAGGATACAAAGTAAACCAAGAAGACCTTCGATCTTGCCTTCCTGATCCAACTCAGCCGGTTGAGGAGTTATGTGCAAGCAATACCACCCAGTTCCGGTGCACTAATGGTCGATGTATACCTAACGAATGGAAATGTGACGGTGAAGATGACTGTTTAGATGGTAGTGATGAGGTACTTTTATTTCGCTACTGCTTGTAATACTATATTTCTTAGCGTTTGTTAAATTTCTCGTTACGGCTGCATAAAGTTGTCGAACAGCGACAGTAAAACGTCTGCGGTAACTCCTCCTGAGCAGCTTTTTAATTGTATTATTATCAACAAGAAGGGCTTTTGCGGGCTTGTTTTGGTGGTTTATTCTTGCTTCCAAACTAGGAAGTTTTATTGTTTATAGCGCTTTCTTTCAGAAAGGCAGTGATGGAAAATCATGTTTTGTTGAGAAACAGTGTCCGCCAAATACTATCCGTTGTAACAATACCAAGAAGTGTATTCCCCAACAGTACGCCTGTGACGGAGATAATGACTGTGGCGACTATTCGGATGAGGATGTCAAAGTAACGACAGCAAATGCATGAGAAAAGCAATTTTTATTATAAAAGATGAATTCTTGAGCAGTTTATTCAAATGTTTTTCAGTATTGTAAAAATGGAGAAGCTCCTGTTTGTGCTGCTAAAAAATTCCAATGTGATAACCATCGTTGTATTCCTGAGCAATGGAAATGTGATTCTGACAATGACTGTGGCGACGGATCGGATGAGAAATTGGAGATGTGTGCCAATGTAACATGCTCTGTGAATCAGGTTTCTAAGTTTTTTATTATTTGTTTTAAATTAAATGAATTTTGAAATAAAATTTGACTTTTATAGTTTACTTGTAACAATGGTCGTTGTATTCCTGTCTATTGGCTTTGCGATGGTGATAATGATTGCTATGATAATACCGATGAGGATAAGGAAAGGTGCCCACCAATTCAGTGTCGTCCTGATCAGTTTAGATGCGCTGATGGCCGACAATGTATTTCGCTGAAGAATCACTGTGACGGACAAATGGATTGTGAGGACGGCTCTGATGAGGACAGCTGCTTACTACAAGTATACAATAAAGATTTATTATCTCTTTCATTTCATGAATGCTTATTTAGATGGGGGAAAACTCGCAGTATTCTTATTTTTGTATTTTAGCAAGGCCAGTGCAAGAGCAATGAATTTACGTGTGTTACAAGCGGCTTCTGTATCCCAATAGCCTGGAAGTGCGATGGACAACAGGTGACTGAATGAATCATTAGTTACATTTATAGAGTTGCGTTTCCATCTGATTCCGTTGTGAAAGGGTGCTCACTCGCTAGTTTTGATGGAATAATAAATTGCCCGTAACTAAAACTCTAATGAAATTAAGAGTTTAATGGATCATAACTAAGCATTTAATCATTTAAGGATTGTGAAGACGGTAGTGATGAACCGGCCGGTGCGTGTGGTATTGTGCAGTGTCCGGCAAATCATTACAAGTGTGATAATGGACGGTGCATCTTCAACGTAAGAAATATTGAATTTAATTTTGGGAGCTATTTCATACTTCCTTTCCTACATGGAGTTTCTGGATTTCAGACGTGGTACTGTGACGGAGAAAATGACTGTGGTGACAACAGCGATGAGGACGCCAATCATGGATGTCAGAAGAATCAACAACTGAGTGTTCGCTGCCCATTTGAACACGTCAGCTTTTCTTTCTACAACTGTGTTTTACTGATGGAACAATGAAACTTTAAAATACTCGTCAGAGGATTTTTTATTGCTTTCTTAAATCTGTCTCTATCTGTTACTCTCTTTATGTGCTAATTCTGTTTTAGGCTCCTTGCACGGAGGCGCCTGATATCTGCATACCTCTTCACCAGTTTTGTGATGGCAAGGATCATTGTCCTAGTGGCAGCGACGAGGGCGGCAGATGCTCAAGAGATTTATGTGCCGCTGACAGGGCTGGTTGCACTTATAAATGTCATATGCGTCCTGACGGTCCTTTCTGCTCATGTCCTTTCGGAGAACAAGTACTTATCTGAAAAAAAAAAAACTTTAGTCGTTCATTCGTTTCTGAAATTAGCGATCAATCTTTTTAAGCTAATAAACAAAACTCGCTGTGAACCGGAAAATGAATGTCTGGACCCGAGAACTTGTAGTCAAAGATGCACAGATGAAAAACACGGTTACACGTGTAGTTGCGATGAGGGTTATACACTTGAACCTGATAAGAAGACTTGTAAAGTTTCCGAAAATCGTCAGGTATGAACACTTTATTTGCTAGGTTATATCAATCGTAAGTCTGACCTGCTATGGAAACTGTAGTTAATGCTTCGATATGATTAAGGATATGAGAATCTATGTTTCAAATCGTAACAGAATTTATTGGTCTGATAGTCACTTGGAGAACTGGAGGACATTTGCCGCAGAAGTTGAGAATGCTATAGCTTTGGCATGGGATTCTGTCGAAGATAAAATATATTGGTTAGTTGCAAAATAGTTGAAAGTTATTTTGTTTTGTTAGAGAAGTCATTTCTTGTATTCGTTGGCATTCTAGGTCCGATATTCGAGAAAAGAAAATTTATTCGGCGACAAGGAATGGCACAAATGTCACTGTATTTGTTGGGGAGGGTCTTGATATTACTGAAGGAATAAGTTTGGACTGGGTGGCTAGAAATCTTTACTGGGTGGATTCGAGCCTTAATACGATCGAAGTTGCTTCTTTAGAGAATTCTAGCGCTAGGTAAGTTTATTACAATTAAAAGGTAAAAGGAAGGGCTATTCAATAATTTTTTATTCATATTCTTTTCTTGAAAGTTCTTCTATAAATTTTGCTTTGCAGGGTAGTTTTGATTCATGAGAACGTTGACCAGCCACGTGGGATAGCTGTTGATCCTCGGAAGGGGTTGTTGTTTTGGACCGACTGGGGACAAGTATTTTTTAGCTTTTTTTTGTGTAGTACACTGTGCACGAAAGGCTAATTTATTGCACCAAAGTGCCGGTTGGTGAAAAAAATCTGATGTGGGGTGGTTATTATTGTTTTAATGCTTTATAAATGGATTTTTTAGAAACCGCGGATTGAGAGAGCTTATATGGATGGTTCTGATAGAAGGATCATTGTCGATGTTAAAATTTACTGGCCTAATACAATCGCGTTGGATTTCACTTCCGATCGAGTTTATTTTGCTGACAGTAAACTTGATTACATTGACTTCGTTAAATATGATGGTAGTGGCCGTACTCAAGTTCTCTCATCACCAAAATTTGTGCAGCACCCGCATGCTTTAACCATCTTCGAAGATATGATTTACTATAGTGATAGACGTCTGCAGAGGCTGCAACTGTATCCTAAATATCCAAATGGAACTTCGCGAGACTACCCATCACATACTTTCTCAAAAGCGCTTGGCGTAGTTGGGGTACATCCTGTTCTTCAGCCTCCCGTTAAAAATAATCCATGCGCTGGACGTCCATGCTCAGATTTGTGCCTTATCGGAAGAAATATGGTATTTTCTCTTGGAAATTGGTTATTCGTACTGGAAAGGTCAAAAAATTGTGATTATTAAATGATGCATCAGTATGTTTTTTTAGACATTTACATGCAAATGTCCGTTAGGAAAAATATTAGGTGCCGATGGTAGAAATTGTGCCCTCGATACAAAACCATTTCTTCTTGTCATACAAAAGACAAACATATTTGGAATGCAAATAAATCCTCCAAACAATGGCACTCCTGGTTTAGCAGGAATGGTTCCTCTTGCTGGGCTCAGCAATGCATACGATGCTGCGTTTGATCAAGAAAATAATGAGGTATTAGATGAGCCATGATGATAATGTTGTTGCTCAAGTTGAAATACTTGTAAGTCTATTTATAGCTTTATTATCTGGAGCACTCTGTAACTGGGCGGCTCCTCAGTGGTGGTACCAACACGGAAGCGAGAATCGTTAAGGCTTCATTTAGTACCTCAAATCGTACGAAAGTTGGTTATTTTTTGTCTATTGGAAAACAATTCTACCAGTCAAATTTTCAAAACTTTAAGTTACGACTGATTTACGGTGTTTTTTAGTTTCTTGAATTAGACTTCCAGTTTCTATAAAACTTTTTTGTTATGTTTCACACTTCAGATTATGGCATCGCTTGTCATTGACGACCCGTACTGTATGGCTCTTGACTGGAACTCACTGAACCTCTATGTTGGAAATAAGATTTCTCAAACAATTGAAGTAGTTCGTACTCAAGGGAAACAGGTGTAAATATATGTTTGCTTACTTTTTTTTGATTTTTGAATACAAAATTCGAAAGTGTTCTTATTTCCTTTTTGGTATCAAAGTATAATTATTAAAAAAATTTAGCAGTGGAATGTAGCTTTATGAATACATTTTAGCATCGCGCTGTGATTCTGCATAACGATCAGTCGCCATTAACAGTTGCACAACCGGTAGCTATTGCGATTGACTCCGACAGAGGAATCCTGTTTTGGTTAGATAGGGGTATTGGAGGTTCACCACCAAAGGTCTCTTTTAGTTATTTTGAAAACTTGGCAAATATGTGGAAGAAAAAAGATTTCAATTTTAGCTCGCTCGAACAGACTTGGATGGAAAAAATGGTTTGGTTGTTGTCGCCAACGATATAAGTGAAGTTGACCATATCGCCCTAGATACTATTAACCAGAGAGTTTATTTTTCTGAGGCGAAGGCTGGAAGGGTAGGAATTCAGTTCTGTGATAATTTTAATGAATTTCAGGTGGCTCTCTTCAGATATTTAAAGACCTCAAAATTTAATAATATTTTAGATAGCTTCTACGATGTACGACGGACAAGACAAACGTTACGTATTAAATGATCCTGGAAAACAGCCTCTTGGCCTGGCTTTTTTCGGCCACCGTCTTTTTTATGCTGATAGTGCCTTTGATTCTATAGAAGTAGCATCAGTTGGTGACGATCAGACGCCGCAGTTTAAGAAATTTAAGGCAGACGTTGAACAACTGGTTAATCTGCAAATGGTTGTCCCAAGAAAAAGTAAGAGACTTGTTGACTACCAATTACGGTTATTCCAAAAAAAAACAGCAAAGCTGATTTATAAGTTTTTACTGTACAGATGTTGGCTCTCATCCTTGCCAGATTGAAAATGGAAATTGTGAACATTTATGTATATCAAAGCAATATTCGCAATTCCAATGTATGTGTGCAACTGGGTTTGTGTTGGATGGAGAAACTCGGTGCAAGCTTTTTGACAAATCATTCCTACTTGTTGCTTCCAAAACTAAAGTGATTGGAATTCCGTAAGTTATTCAGCACATGAGTGCTATCACTTAATACTTTTCTCAATATCATCTAGGATTTTGTCATTGTAATCAAATATTAAATATATATTTGATTATATATATATATATATATATATATATATATATATATATACGTATATATATATATATATATATATATATATATATATATATAGCACATGGTGGTAGTCATGATTTTGGCACCAGTGTGAGGAAAGACTTTTTTGCTGATGCAAGTCTGAATGGGAAACGAATTAATAGATCTTTTCTTTTCTGCATTTCTAACCAGTTAAGAAGTATTTGCTTACTAGTTTTCTATATAATAAATACTGGTTTTATACGTAAGATTATTTCGTTTAAATGTTGAATAAGGAAACGATAAACAGTAAGATTTCAATGACGTGTTTGAAACTTAGATTTCTGCGTGATAAGTGATTGAAATGATGGCCATAACGAAAGGTGAGAAAGAATTACTAAAAGTGCACCTTTTGCCCGACTAGCTGAACTACCTAACTTCTCATCGAACTTACCAGCGACCTACATTTTTTTGCTCCAGCCCTCCTGAATTACTATTATAAGTTTTTGAGCAGTCGGCGTCTTTTTCTCTCTAATGGGACTGCATAAATATTTCTCTGATACGTCCGTTGAATCTGGCTCGAGAGTCTGCAGCGGTCATTTGAGAACCTTGGCTTCACTGACTCTGACCTATTTGACAGTAAGAGTTGTGGTGTGCCTTGAGTAGTTATCCTGCAGCAGACTCCGGTTCTCAAGAAACGTCTTCATTGTGTCTCCGGAACAGTCGGTCACTGGCTGGCTTCTGATGATAGATACACCATTATATTTGAGCGGTTATTTACCTCTTACTTCCATGCTTTTTCGTCCCTGTTCACTTCAGTCTACTGCTTTGGTCGTAAGCAAATAAACAGACAGGCTTGCACCATTCGACGGATTTTGCAAAACCTGTGAAATTTAGGCATTTACTTTCCAGTCTTGTTCATGGCTCAGGCAGACTTACTTTCAGTTCCCGACTCGTACTCACAATGTGGCAATAGAATGTACTGGAAACTGATAAAGAGTTCAGAGAAGAAAAAGCAGAGGCAAAACCTGAATATTTTAATGTTCTTTCAAAACAGAATTAGATATAGCCAAACTACTGCAGTTTTTGTTATGAAAAAATTTTCACACAGATGATTTTTTCGGCTTAAAATTTTTAAATAGTGAAGAGATCTCTGCTGATTTCGTTGGTCGTAGTGCCCAGCAAAACGCGCTCAGATTTTAACTTTCCTTGTTCAACAAATGAAAAATTACGGCTAAATACTTCGATCTATTTGCACCATCAGTGCTAAAACCATGTCGGTTACTGTGAAAATAAATAAGTAAATAAATAATTAAACACATATATATATATATGTTTGAAGGATTGTAATTTTAGATTAAAATTAGACTAGCTGCTAATTTCTTTAATTTCTTTTTAAGACTCAACGAGGACCATGCGAAAGCTGTCGCTATGGAACCTATCGGTGGCTCTGCAATTACTGCTGTTGATTTTGAGTATGAAAGCAAGTCAATTTTCGTTGCTGAGTCTGCTGGTCCTAATAGAGGAATTCTACGATATACTTTGGGTGGCGGTGAAGTAAAGAACATAGTAAAAGACTCATTTGGCTCGTTTACGATAAGGAGCATTGCTGTGGACTGGGTCAATTGTGAGGATTACTTTATGAACGCTTTTTTAGCGTGCATACTTTTGTATGGCTGCATTAATAGGTGTTTTTTAGACAACATTTATTTTATCAATGTTGATGCTGATCGCACTCATCTGGAAGTTTGTCAGCTTGATGGAAAGCATCGTAAAATTTTATTATCTACAAAAACTGAAACTCCAACTTCATTAGCAGTTGACCCCGTGGCTCGATATTTGTACTGGGCTGATCAAGGACAGAATCCGTCGATTCAGGTTTTTTTTAGAACGGCTTTTTTTTT
>UXUI01007988.1:21399-33674 GCA_900576705.1 Enterobius vermicularis
CCGCCAACCAAATTTCACGAATCCTTGTGGCAGCAATAATGGAGGTTGTTCTCATTTGTGTTTAATAACTGTTGGAGCCAACGGTTATTCTTGCGCCTGCCCGGATCAGTTCATTCTTCTCTCTGACAATAGAACATGTAAGCCTAACTGCACTGAAAGACAGTTCGCCTGTGGCGGTGACGATGCTAAGTGCATTCCAAAATTGTGGTACTGTGACGGTGAACGTGACTGCAGAGATGGTAGTGATGAACCTGGAAAAGACATTTGCGGTAAAATTTGTTTTTCAGTCATTAATAACACTGAGACACTTTCGAACTATGTGTGTTGCCAAGCTATCAATTTACTCTCTGGTTTTTCTCTGTTATATGTTCTCTTTAGCTTCAAAATCTAAACTTTTACTGTTTTAGGTCCACGCATTTGTCCTGTGGGTGAATTCCAGTGCAATAACCACAACTGTACAAGACCTTTCCAACTGTGTGACGGTAATGATGACTGTGGTGATGGATCAGATGAGGTATGAGTTGTCAGGCGCAATTTTTTTTGTTGGTATTATGACGCTTTTCGGATAACATGGTTTTAGGTTGACTGTGATAAGCCATGTGATTCTTGGATGTTTAAATGCGTTTCCACCGGAAAATGCATTCCGAAGCGATTTACTTGTGATGGTGATGACGACTGCGGTGATCGCTCTGACGAATCAGACGCTGTCTGCAGTTGGTTTTGCCTCATTCTTTTAAAAAAAATACTGTAGACAAATAGTGACTTTTACTGAACTTCAGCTTTATATATATTTTTTAGAAAATCCTTTACGGAATTGTACTGCTGAAGAGTTCAGATGTACCAATCATAAGTGTATCCCCAAAGCTTGGAAATGTGACAATGATGATGACTGTGGTGACAAGAGCGACGAGCCTCCAGAATGTGCTAACATTGAATGCAGGAAAGGTTGGACGCGATGTGCTACATCATACAGGTTTATAATCTTGAGTCATCTGGAAACGTTTACTGTTTTATTAACTTACACTGTTTGGACCTAACGTACATATACACATCTGTTTCAGACTATTACAAGTAATTAAGCATATAAATGTTTTTTCGTGAACACTTTACAGATGTATTCCTGACTGGGCATTCTGTAATGGCCAAGATGATTGTCGTGATAATTCTGATGAAGTAATTGAAAGGTGTCCAAAGTGTGATGATATTGGCGAATTCAGGTGTGCAACCACTGGCAAATGTATTCCAAGGTAGGTTTTCTGATAAGCTGAACGCGAACAGGGTTTTAACACTTTACTAAACAAGTTATTCGCCTTTACTTGCGCCTGAACAGATTAAAATATTTATCGTTTACAGAAGATGGATGTGTGACAGCGAAAACGACTGCGGCGATGATTCTGATGAGACAGACGCATCTTGCGGTGGAACGTCTAGGCCTTGTTCTGAATCGGAGTTCCGTTGTAACGATGGACGCTGCATACCTGGCAACAAAGCGAGTCTTTCGTTCTACTTCTAGGGATAAAATCTTAAACAGATAATTGGGGCAATAGTCATTAGCCTGGAAGTTCTGGCCAATAAAGTAATTTTTCGTCTTTTTTTGGTATTATTTTTTTTTAGGTATGTGACGGCACTGTGCAATGCAGCGATGGGTTAGACGAGTCCCAGTGTAAGAAGAGACAATGCAATGCAGGATATAGGCAGTGTGATGACGGAACTTGTATTCCAGAACATCGATGGTGCGATCGTCGAAAAGATTGTCCAAACGCGTCGGATGAGCTTCACTGTGAAGACTACGTAAGTTCAGCCTGATTCTTCACGGGTCTTACTTGTCTTTGAAAAAGGTATAGATAGTATTTTTCTCTTGCGGTAAAAGTTATGAAAACTAACAAATCTTCTTCTGTTACTTGCAGCCAGATCGTCGCGCGTGTAGTCCTTTTGAATTTGAATGTACCAATTCTGTTTGTATTCCGCAAAAGTTTACGTGCGATGGCGACAACGACTGCGGAGACAATTCAGATGAGACTAATGAGCAGTGCAAGAGTGCTTCTTGTGATCCGCCTCTTCGGTTCCGATGTGCTCACTCGAAGTTATGCTTGAATATACTTCAGGTTGTCTTATAATGCTGCAAATTATTTTTTATTAAAGTATTAACCAAGATGCTTCCTTGCCACTGAAGAGACCTATTTTAGCTTTGTAACGGCGTTAACGAGTGTGGTGAAAATGATTTCTCAGATGAACATTTATCGATGTGTATTTCATTTTCGGAATATGGGGACTGTTCAGCAAATCAGTTTAAGTGCGCCAATGGCAAATGCATTAATGCAACGCTTGCATGTGACCGTAATGATGATTGCGGTGATGCCAGTGATGAAATTGGATGTAGTAAGTCAATTCTAGCAGTAGCTCTCCATATCTATTCTTTCTTTGCTTGTTTTGCCTTTTATTTCAAAAACATTTGATTTATTTACTGCAGCTAAGAGGCAAGGTAGGACTTGTGATACAAATCATGCAAATGGGGGCTGCAAACATTTGTGTACGGACGTTCCTGGGGGATACTATTGTCACTGTCGCGACGGATTCCAACCTGATCCTATGGATCCATATGACTGCGTTGACATCGATGAGTGTGCCGGTAATAACACTTGTACTCAGGTGAGTGACTGAGAAGCTAATTCAGTTCTGTTCAGCTGCTGAGAAATGCATACTTTTGCCTGTAACAATTAGCATCATTATTGTAGCTATTTTCTTCACCACTTGTTTAATAAAAATAAGAATCACTTTTAGAAAATTTTCTAGACAGTCTAGTAATTCGTGTTTTTTTGAAAGGTTTTCTTAACAATATGAAAACTAATTTAATCAAATGAGTGTTTTAATGGTCGTTAATGACCGGGAACTGTAGGTTGGTGACTGGTTTCTTGCTGGTCAAAGTAAATATTCGTAGTTACATACCAACTGCGTTAGTTTTGATTCTTCGTTGCCGAACTACGCCATATTGCAGCTCTGTTTGAACACCAAAGGGTCGTATCTATGTAGCTGTTTGGAGGACTATGAAAATAACGTGGTTGTTGGAGCAATGACTGGAAAAGACTGCAGGGCAAAGGTTCACTTGATAAAATAGTTTTATTGTAGATTCATTTCGTTTTTGGTCGATATTAATTTTTGTATTATGTAATAACAACTTAATTCTTCACCAATGAACTTGAATCAGTTTTCAATGAAGGTTCGCTAGCCGCAATGTCATTGTTTGCTTTCCTCAGGGTGACTCGGCCGTAGTCATGGTGGCTTCCGATAGTGCAATGCTTCAATTAAGTCTGACGCATTCGAACGGAGCTAATCGACATGCCGCAGCAAACTCGGGAGATGAAAACAATATAATTGCGATCGACTTTGACCCTCGTCGTGAACTGATGTTCTGGATTGACACTCAACAAAATAAAATATTTAGATCAGCAGTTGCAAAAGGTGTTTTATTACTTTATGAAATGAATATCTGCGTTTCTGCAGGTATTTTCAGTGCTTCGTTAAAATTTCAGGCAACCAGTCACATATTGGACAGGCTTTGGATATTGACTTCAATGAACTAAAAGTTTCGCCTTCTGCGATTGCGGTTGACTACCTTACTGGGTCACTATTATAGTCTTTTGCTTTATTTTTTCCCAAATACTGCCTATAATCTATCAAGATTAATTTTTCGTTTCTGCTTTGTTTTTCTTTTAGCCAATTCTGTTTTATACTCATTCGCTCTCCATCAAATAACCTTTCTACTTTGCAAATTCTGTTATCTGCGTAGAAGCTCAAGCAATTTTTTTTAAACAAGGGTCTTGAGTGGTGAACTATTGCTGCGGTTGTGTACTTTAAAGCCAAAAGATTTTGTAAGGTGACGATTTGTTGATAGGTGGTTACACTTACGTGCATTGCAGAAATTTGTATATTACTGCAGTAACGAACGGAGAAGATCTAGAAGTATATTCGCGTAGAAAGCGGATGTCAGAGCCAAGGAAAGATAGCAATGGAGCTGTATTTGTTGCGAAATCTGACGGGCGGTATTTGAAGAAAGTGGTCGCAGGTCGTTTGCAGTTGCCAACTGCTTTGGTTGCATTACCTCAGTTGGGTCGCATTTGCTACGCGGATGCTGGAACGGACGCAAAAATTGAATGTGCTGATATGGATGGCAGACATCGAGAGGTATGTTCATTTCAGTTTTTTCTTTCATAATTTCTTCAAGGTTATTCTAATTTCAGGTAATTGTTAGAGATTTTGTTTTTTCACCCACGTCCATGGCTGTTGATGAGGGGAAGGATAATCGTATTTACTGGGCAGACCCAAAATATCATAAAGTTGAATCAGTTTTGCCTAATGGTAATGCATTTCACATTAACTTTTATTTTTAGTAAATGACTTTTGGGGTTACTAAGATCTGTGAAGACTGAGTAATTATTCTTTTACGCTGAAATTTGTTTACACAAATGTTACAACCTTTTGTCAGGAAACCGAAATACTATCTTTTAGAAAATATTTTCAGGTACTAAACGTTGGACTGTAGTTCATGACAGTAGGGCGCCATGGTGTATTGACGTTTTTGAGAACAATCTTTACTGGGCCTCAAAAGATACGCAAAATCTTTACGTACAGGTGCTAGAAATACTTCCTCTCTTCTAATCGACATGTGTGAAATACCCAGATAAAACTGGCGGGCAAGTGTCAAGAGTAACAGTGGAATTTCAGGATAAATTTGGCAGAGGGCGTGTGCACGTTCTAGCTTCGGATTTACGTAATGCGCATAGTGTTAGAATACAACATAGGTTCGCTCGTGATGTTGCCCGTGCTTCATCTGCATGTCAGCAGGCTAATTGTTCGCATTTATGTGTGGAGTTGCCAGGCAAAAACTACGCTTGTTTGTGTCCAGGAAATAATGAACCTTTAGATGTAAGCAAGTTTTTCTTCTAGTACTGCTTTAATTCGTTAACCATATTTTCCGTGACTGCGTGTTGCGCTGCCTTAGAGGTCTGCATTTACATGGAATTGTTTTGTTTTGAAATGACAGTATTTTTACTGCATTTTCTCGTTTTAATCGCAGGATGGTTCTTGCGCATCACCGAAGATAGAAGAACTGTTTGTGCCAAAACAGTGTTTATGTCAGAATGGTGGAGCATGTAAACTGGACGGAACATGCGACTGTGGCGATTTTGAAGGGGAGTTCTGTCAGAAGGCACCAACTGTGTCAAGACAGGTAAATTGTACATCTTATCTACATTACGGTTGTTTACAGTTAGGAAAAAATGAGTTGGTTTTTGAAATAACACTTGCAGCTTATTGGATTTTCGAGTACGAATGCAGCTTTAATATTTCTGCTGTTGGCAGCATTGATTGTTTGTCTTGGCATGGTGGCATTCTTTGCTGTTAATATATACAAAAAGAGAGTTTTACTTTTCAAAAAGAATGAAGATGCAGATGGTACGGTTTCCTTCCATGGGAATGTTATCTCATTTAGCAACCCTGTATTGGACCAGAAACAGGTAAACTTTGTTGTTAGTGGTATTTTTTTCCAATTTTTTTCACTCGTTTGCATCTAAGTGTTGCTTTTTTCAGACAGATGGGACACCTGTTGAATACAGTATGGCTCAACTGAGTGCAGATGCTACTCAGTCATCGACTACGTTTTCAAATCCAGTATACGAAATGGAAGAGTCCGGTCCTCCAACTTCTAATTCTGCCAAAGATTCTTCTTCGCAGTCCCAGTCGTTCACTAATACTGACATTAAGCCAGAGCCGTCTTCTTCAATAATTGGTAAAACTTGCTCTTTCTGGCATGCATTTTACAGACAGTTTCTTTATGTTATTTAATTATCAACATTTTAGCTACACAAGCAGACCTCTTGCGACCTCCGATTCCTCCAAGGAACACCGTAAGAGGGGGAGAAGGCGATAAGGCACAACTTGTTAACTCCGATGAAGTTACCGACGTGTGATGCTCCGTTGTTAGAGAATTTCTGAGATAATGATAGATTCTGTCTTCAAGTTTATTGGAGCTTTCAGGGAATTTGTGTCCATTGTTGTTTTTCAGGGTTTAAAACGATGTAGATTTTGGGTTTTTAAGCTGGAAAAATGAGTTGAAAAGGTAAAAAAGCCAACCAGAGAAACAAAAATTGTACAGATAACTCTGTGTTATTAATACTTGTGAACTTTTCAAGTCTTTTTGCTATATTTTATTTTTCTATTAATTCTTCGTCATTGCTCAAGCAGTCCATATAATGTATTTCCTGGTGCCATTTTGCAGAGAGATCTATCTTGGCCTAAGCATCATCTCATGCTATTTCAGTTGCACACCTTTTTTGGTGAGATGCTGCTTTTTAATTTTTTCCTTATTTTTAGGCCGACTTAATTTTGTATAAATATATGTTTTTTCTGAAACATGAGAGACCTAATTGTCCGGGATGTTCTTTTTTCTTTTTTTTTTCTCCTGTTTTGATTAACTGCATCTTGTAAGTACGTTTCTGTTAAATTACAAGGGTCGCTGGCGGCTTAGAATTGTCTATTCTAAATTATTTAAGACTATGAACAAGATTGACTAATGAATTTGAGAATATGATAGCGGTAATGCATATAGCTGTTGAACTTGTTTTAGCTTTCAAATTGTGGAAGAGCGCACGTAGCCAAATATTTTAAAAGCTTTTTTGTAATGTGATATAATTTTCCAGATGGAATTTAACTTCTATTTTTTTCTTATAAGAGACATAAAAGTTGAGAGGCTTCTTACATGGCAGTTTATAGCTTCACATCATTGTAGATAAATACAGCTTTATTAATAGATGCTGCGTCCAGTTATCCATTGTTATAAGTTATGTCTGATAGTATGAATTCTTTACTCGATACCCTCGCTTCTAATCGTTACTATAATTGTCCGTGTGCTTTCATTACAGTACATTTTGCACAAGATTTTATTCAGACAAGCTCTAATCGTACAGCAGAAGTGTTTGTTCAATTTTTTATCAAACTGGTCTTGTTTCTCGAGTCCATAACAGGTGCAGAATAGCACGAACAAGTAACCAAAACAAAAAAATCTCACTCTTTTTCTGGCTTAGGTAACATGAGCAAAGTGGAGGAGTTTGTTAAGTCGGTATTTTAAGGCTGCATTTTTTTGCAGATCTTTTTGCTCACTCCACTGTCTTGTCACCAATAGTAAATTAGTATCTTTCTTTAGCCGTGGAAATGGCAAGCCAAGGAAACTTCCTCGAAAGTCTCAGAGACACCGTAAGATTTGCCCAGAAGATTTAGAAGGCTGTAAAAGTCGATACAGGTTTTTTTTTCCAACCCCTCTCTTCGACTTACCACATATTTTTACTGTTGCATTTTAGGGCACCCTTTTTCAGTCATTTTAAGTAAAGTCATACTATCAGTGATCGGCGGCTTTTCGCATAGTAAATTTCTGCTCACTTTATAACAGACCTTTTTGTTTTTTATAAGATTTATGATTTCCGCGTTTGCGCATTGTTTATCTTTACATTAGAATTGGCCGCGAGACAGGGCCTAGTACCACTATTTAGAAGTTTAACAAATTTTGCTGTAAAAACTTTTTGTAGTTACAAATCTTGGTGAGTCGTTTGAGCATTCTGCTGGTTTATAGATTGCTACACGCTGTAAGAGACAAGACTTTACAGTAGAAGTTTGGGCATGGATCTTTGGAATGTTTGCGAAAGCGTCCGAATCTCGATTGAAGGTTCTGTGTAGTGCTGGCAGAATTAATTTTCAAGAACCTTTCGTTTCAAAATTGTTAAATGGAAAGTAAACTCTATTTCAACACTTTAAAATATACAAATTTTGCAAATCTGAGGAAGAGTGAATTACAGGTGGCAATTTTACAGTTGAAAACTTGCAAGGAATCAGCAAAATTCGAAGTGTTGTGAACAAGCAACAACCTCTTAATACTAGGAAACATTTACCAAAGTGATGTCCCTATATGTCTTGAAAAGTCTTGAATGATATGCTACAATTACTTTAATCAACGTCTGCCCAGTAGTCGGCTCACATTACCCACCTACGCTATCTGAGAATTGCGATACACGTGTTTGTTAGAGATAGTTCTTAGCTCTTGTAGCTTGGTAGTTCCATTTTTTTTCTCTGCTGCAGTAAGAGGAGCCTATGAAGAAGACCTTTTCACTGAAGCGGGATTCGCGCAACTAGGCAATGCAGGATGGTAAATCCCACATGAGGCTACAGCCGAGCGGCACCCACCTGCTCCACTAGTTGAAGAGCAATAAAACTAAAAATACGGTCTAAATGAGGTTTTTCATACAGTTCACCGCTGAATTGCGAACAGATTTGTGAGGTAAAGACAGACAGTGTAGAAAATCAAGATCACGCGTTCCATCTGGGTAATAACGAGAGGCAGAGGATGCAAATGAGTGGTTGCAGATTATCAAACCAGGCAAGAACGTTTTGCAGAAATGAGTTGTTGAATGTTGGAAAAGAGGAAAGACAGCACGTAAAGGAGGTAAAGCAGTGGATGAGATTGACCCATTTTAGTCCATTTACCCAATACTGCAGTAAGCAAAAACCTGTTGCGCATTTGGAACGGAGCAGCAGCTTAAGGAGAGCAAAAGCGCTCTTTCTGCTAAGGGATTCCAAAAACTGGGTATCACTGAAAAGTAAAACAGTAATTCGAGTTTTTTGAAAGAACTAGAGCTGTTAATCAAAAGCTGTGATTGGATACATTTTGAAAATTTGAATACAATGGATCCTGCTTAAACAGCTTTTCCCACATAAACTGCGGAAGACGGCTGTCTGGAGGGAGTTTGCACAGCTCTATAACGCTCACCATCAGCTTCCTTGAATTTTTGACAGAGCGATTCAACAGTATTTATGGAAGCACCAGTGACAGGGTCAATAAAGTGCAGCTTACTGTTGACTGTCAGGTAATAATATGCTTTAGGCAGGTCTTCAATGCCGTTATAAACTGTTCACTTCTCTGAAATAATAGTAGTACGTGGAAAGAGATACTTTCGGATAAGAGGCGAAAGGGCATCAACAACTCAGTGTTTAACTGTCACATTAAAAAAAATGCTGCTGTCGTCCTCTCCTAACCTTTTGCCTTTCCTTAGTAAAAAACACTTGTCGGTCTTCCTTTTTTCTGATAGAGCATGTTAAAAGAGAACAACCTTTCCTTGATCCTCTCAAAATTGTGTAATCAAACCAAATTAATCTTTTTTCTTACTTGGAAGAACTTTTGTAAATTGCTCGTTCTAGTTCTGCTCACTACATATTTATTTTCAACCAACTCTGTACCACTTGTGTTGACCAAATAATAGGAAAATGAACAGCTATCTCTAATCATAAGCAACAATTTAAAAATGCTGCTTGTGATATTCTTATACTGTATCAGAAATGTAATCTGTTGATTGGCTAAAAGTAGATCAGCATGGTGGGACAGGCTAAAGAACAGTCAGCATTTCTACGAAAACCAATGACACTGAAATACTGAAGTGACAGTAATGTGTGACTTTAACGGTAAATAATAAAAAATTTTTCTGCAAGCAGTGACCGTAGTTGTTATATAAGGAATGCGTTGTATGGTTGCTTAGCTTTGCCTAACGCAGACCCCTATGCCAAAAATGACTGGATGCAAGTGTTTAACAATTGGTGCCAATGGAAGCGCTGTCAGTTACAATTAGTCTACGTGAAAATGGGAATACAACTGTTGGTGTCCAGGATGAGCATTTCATCTATCTCAGTAAAAGATTTTATTCTCACAATAACCTTTAATCATTGCGATTATATCATCATTTGAGAACATGTGTCTAGGTAATGCAACTGACGGTACAGCATAATGAGAAGAGTTCAGAGAGCAACT
The DNA here is from genome assembly GCA_900576705.1 of Enterobius vermicularis. Taxonomy (NCBI): domain Eukaryota; kingdom Metazoa; phylum Nematoda; class Chromadorea; order Rhabditida; family Oxyuridae; genus Enterobius; species Enterobius vermicularis. The sequence continues at coordinate 31,244 of UXUI01007988.1, forward strand.
TCAATTTTTCGAATACAAAGTTACAAAGTTGCAAACTCCAGCAGAAACCAAAAAGTTTGAATAACGTCAAACACAAATGACTTACTACAAAGTATGATAAAAAACACAATTTCTATAAATAGATTGGATAACTACTGCTGCTAAGGAGTACATTTTGCAGCGAATAGAAGAGAGAAAAGTTAAACTAGGAGTACTGAAGGAAGGCTAACATTGTCGATCGGGATCGATGTTTAAGCTGTAATAACAACTAATTTAAACTCGAGACTCATTATTGCCAGCCTGGAAAATGCGGTTTGTAGTGCCTGATTCTAAGTCTGCCTCTTAATAGCGTCCTTTTAAGGATACGTTACAAGACGTAGGCTCAGATTTTCAGAAGTCATTTTGTGCAAGAAGTTAAAAAACAAAAACCTAGGAAACAATCTTTTTTCCTAATTCCCCAAAATTATTCTAATGGTTGCATGGTAGTCTAGTTCCAACTTCTGATGATCGGTATAGATTTGTTGAACACACTGGGAAGACACACTTTATGTTTAAGTTTTTAAATCCTAGACATCCGCACAGTTCCGACCCCTAAATTGGGAGATATAGTGTTGGTCAAAGAACCAGACATGAGGCGTGGGAATGGAAGATTGGTATAGTTGCTTCAGTCAAAATACGGAAAAACGGCTACATCTAATCTGTAACCGACATTCTACCAAACAGACGTGTATTGAACGGTCGTCAGCGCTCCTCTTTCCTCTGAAGTTCGGTCAAGTTTCGTCACTTTAAAGTTTCAGAATTTTCTAATTTCATATTCTTTTTGCTATTGGTCTACAATTTCGCTTTTGATTTGTTTAATAAGTTCTGTTCCTTCAGTAATTTGAATTGCGGTTACGGTTTTATTAAATTTCGTATTAATTGAAACTTTTGTGTTTTTATTTTTGGTCTTGTTTTCTATATTTTTCATCATTCAATTTTTTTGAAGTTTAATACTTTACTTAAATGTGTGATTTTTATTGAAATCATTTTTGAATCTTTTTTATTTATAAGTTCGGTTATATTTGAACTTGAATTCGTATTCAATATTCGTTTTTTTAATCTTCAAAAAGTTATTGTTAAATTTCATTTATTCTTTTTCAAATTCAATTCGGTTACTAATTCAGTATTTCTTTTATTTTGTTTTGTTCATGTTTGCCGTTCGAGTAGTCGACAATTTTTTCAGTTCATAATCATACACCATGTCTCTTATTTGGACAAACCTTACGGCTATGGAATCTGAAGTAACTTACATGGTCGCACAGGTCAAACGTAATTACGTCATTTTAGTCCTAGATATAGATGACCCGTTCAACTATAGTATGTTGCGCAGAGCTTCACTGCTGATGCAGATTGAAACCACTCGTCTTTTAAATCCTCTTGATAAGGTTAAAGTTAAATCTTATGAGGTAGCTCAGGCATAGAGGGAAGTGAAAACTGTACCGGTTTTCGGGCAATTGCCTGTCGATGCTTTCATACATCAGGGAAAGCTACGGCCTCCAGTACAGGCAAAAGATTTTCAGGTTGTATCCTCTCCATCAGTATCTGCAATCTTAGCTATGATTGAGTTCTGGCAACTTAGGCCACCAGTGGTAGTTATTTCAGCAATCGGCTTGGAAGGCCAGGAGTGAGTTTATGATGAAAGAATTCAGAGAAATAAGGTGGCGGTAGATAGTGGGATGATTGTTGAAGCGGAAGTTTGTCAGCTAGAACCTGGACGTTTTGAGTATGAAACCAGGTGGGGAGGCAGAAAACTTAGGTACTATTTACCGAAAGGATTTAGTGAAACGGAATTCGGAGGACACGAGCTAGGCCAGCACAGGCTTCGGGTGAGGATAATCAGACCAACCACATATACAGCCAATGTGGGCGACATTCCTTATCTGACACGATCAATTAATTTAAATCCCATTCAGCAAGTCCAGGAGTATGAACGGTTGCTTAGCACATCTGCAATATTTGCAATGGAGAAACTTAAGTATACTTATTGGTCGAGTAGGGCGACATCAGTCACAACCAAAGTTCACCTCAAACAAATTTTTTCTTCAAATTTTTCTTCTTTTCATAGAACATAAAGCTAAAAAACCTGAGCAGGGCAAAATTTTTTATCTTATTCTTTCCTTTTTTTTTCAGGTACAATTAAAAAAGCTCGAAAATGAACGATCTCAAAACTTTTGATTTGTATGTGACAGTTTATTCTGTTTACTTTATCTTGTACTTTTATATTGCATTTTATAATTTCTATTTTTTGTAACTTTCTATTAAATGTTCGTTGTCGCATTATTTAATTTGCTCACTTGTATTATATAACATTTTTTATTCAGATATTCTCTAATTTACTGACACCTGACTGCCCTTCACTACTTCACTTCGCGGAAGCGTCATCTGTCGGCCTCCTCGGGAGTGTCGCGACAGC
>UXUI01007989.1:4613-21857 GCA_900576705.1 Enterobius vermicularis
TTTTACTCCTTTGACAAAAAATTGGAAACGGTTGTAGCATTTCTCATGCTAATTTTATTCTGGCTTCTGCAAAAGTAAGCGAAATCAAAGGAATTAATACCTAACAAGGTTCTTTAGTTGCCTACAATTTTAGCGTTTTAGATGGACAATTTGGAAATAGAAACTCGTGTTGAGGGCAATTTCTTCAACACTCATTTCTGTAACTTTGAGGCTGCACGAGTTCATGCTCACTCTAGCCACTACTGGCTGGTCGACTCTTTACTCACCCTTGCTTCTAAACCTCTGGAAAACAATTTGGAGTATTTAGTTTGTCCAATGTTGAATGACTACGCATCTAGCGTAGAGAGTGCTACTATAAGGTATATTAACTTTTTACCCTTTTGAACAGCCGTTTAATAACTTCTTATTGCCTTATAGTGAGATTTTGTTTCAGTTTTTTTTGCTAGTTTTGATCTTTTCCACATCTTTTCCGGAACAGTAGCTTTGGTGGGATATAGCTTCAACAGGTCAATTCGCGTTTTTTTCAAAATGAAGCTACGAATCAGCTTTTGAGACATGTTCCTAGGATTCTGCAGTTATGTCTTTTGGGTGCCAGAAATATATTACTGTTATTTGTTAGCAAGCAGCAGAGGCAATCCTGATTTTACTGACGGTTAAATATGAAGACCAACAAAGAAGTTTGGTGTTTTTGATTTAAATAAGCCTTTCGTCTTCGTGAAAAATTACTTATTCGAAGCGGTCATCATTAAACATTAACTGGTCAGTCAAAGTTACCGGAGGATTTTGTAGCCGAATAATAAACAGGAAAATTTTTTTGTAACCTTTTTTAAAAATGATTAACCGAATTTGAAATTTACGAAATCGATTAGAAATACAGTCGCAACTAGTGTATGAGGTATTTTAACAATTACAAAAAATAACCGCTATTAAACGGACTAAAAAAAGGTTCTTTTTTGCTCTAAAATTATTTCTTTCGAGACTTCTCTGCGTAATTGAGATATTAATCGCAATTAACGAGCAAACTGTAAATGTATCGAAAAATATTTCTAAGACTAAATCGTTTTTAAACGATGCGATAGGGAAGTTGTTTTTAATGATTTTGATGAACTTTTTTTTTTGGAGATGGAACCCAAAAACAGTAAAATTCCTTTGCTTTATTTTGTATTCTTTAATGAACTGCTTTTCTTTCACGATTTTGATATTAGTCTGTTGAGCAGGATTTATCTCTGGTTTTATGGGACACCGTTTATGTTTTTTTAATGTACGCTTGATATATTAATTTTTTAATGCTGTAAGAAACTATAAGTGCACACAAAAAAGTAGTTACCTTTTTTAGTGGACTTTCAAAAATGATACCCTTTCACGGATGAAGTTGTCTGGACACAGTTTTTAAATAACTAACCAATAAAGGTCAAACAATCATATTCGTTCGCGTAAGAAGAATCAAAAGATTTTTGCCTCCTTTGCTTCGTGCTTTTCTGTAAATCTTTTATTTTTCTGATATCTAACTGTAGTCAGTGCTTCCATTTTTGAAATTAAGTAGTAGCAACTGAATTGATTTTAATTACAGTTGGCAGCAGGTGCGGGACTACTTGCATCATTTTGGTTTTTAGTTTTATTTGCTAACAAGTAGATGTTTGCACCATAATACTAGTTCAGTCGATTTACGGTTTTAACTTTGGGAAAGACATAAAAGTCATTTTCGAAACACTGCAACTGATTTTCAATGCGTTATTCTTCTTTAACTGAAGAACATCAATTTTTTGTATCTAGTTTCCTTTCCAATTCTTGTTGTTGTTTTTTTTTTTTTTCAAATTATGCATTTGTGTGAAATATCCTTCTTTGTTGTTTAGTGGATCTTTTCTATTCACAGTTCTCAAAACCTTTTTTCTTCTGCTCTTCCTTTCAATTTTTTCGATAAGATCTTTCTTTTTTTTCTAAATTATTTGTTTTACGAACTGCAGTTACGTATTTTTTGATCTGCATCAACGACTGCAGTTTGAAAAAGAAATATTTTAAAACGTTGCTGGTTTATAAACGATGGCCAATTTTTTTTATAAACTGAAAGATCGAAACTTTGTTCCGTTTTAGAATTTTTTGTCAGAATTAGAATTATAATAGCCAGTACACAGCTGCCAACTTGCCTGCGTCTTAGGTGTTTCACCGACTTGAAACTGGAATCTGAAGGTCAAAAAATCATTGCAAAAGTTTTTAATAAGCACTAATTTTGGATTGAAATTTGGCTGACATTTATTCAACGTCTAGATTCTTTATCATTCATCATATAGAACCTACTTTTTAACTCATTTATTAATTGAATTTGAAATAGGTCGGTGTTGGGGTTTGCAGGAGGCTTTTGTGGTGCCTAATGCGTATCGTCCACTGCGATTTATTAAGCGCGTAAAGTACCCATTGTTGCACCTTCTTATTCTCGTGTGTAGCATTGAGGTGCTGACCAATTGTCTAATGAATAGTTCCATCTCCAAAAGTAATGCCCGATATTCCCACTTTAGCTTCAGCAATTGTCCAAATATTATGGTCATCAGGACAAGGCAGTCTTTTTAGGAGAAATTTAGTTTCCAATGGTTTACCGTGCTTTTGCTTCTCACGGCAACTTCACACATTCCGTTCTCTCTTGGAAAACTCTGTAAGTACTCGATCAATTTTTCAATTAGCTACAACTGCATCAATTCCCCTCTTTCCCCGTACTCAAAGAGTAGCCGTTAGGAAACCGCGTCCCTGCAACTCAGTTAAAAATTTTAAAAATATATTTGAAAGTCAAAATAAAAATAGAAGTGTAATATAAAGAAAAGTAAAAAATAGGCTTCAGTAATGTGAAACAAGCTCTCCTTCTTCACATACTCGCCTAATCCAGGCAGGTTTGAAAAATATGTCTAAAACATTTCGGAGATTCAAGTAAATAAAGAGTTGAAAGTCAGCCATGATTTAAGAAAAATTTAATAGGAATAATAGGTTTTGGCATTTTGATTTTTAACATTGGCTAGTGTCTGTTTACGATTTATCTGTGAAATAATAGTATAAGAGGATCACATAGTTTTTGTAGTCTACTCTTTTACTGCCGCTGTTTTGCGCAGGTTTTCAATCTTTTGAGATTTAATAAAGTACTCATGTTAAGGCAAACTAGAAATTTTACGGTTTTTAGGAAATTTTTTCAGAAGTTTATCTTTATCAGAGATATTTCCTCCTGCATATCAAAGTTACTTGAACAATTCTAACGCTTTACTGTACTACCGAATTCGGTTGGTGGATATACAACCGCGACATGCGCACATTACTGCTCAGTTGGAATGGGATTTGGAGAACATGGAAGAAACTGGTTTCATATCAAACTCTTCACAGCTCAACATCCACTGGGATAGTGACGAACGCGTAGCATTTATGATCGATGACAGTGCTGTTAATGAACTGTTAGATCAGGTAACGATTTTGAATTATTTTTTCGTAACCAACAGCAAAGTCGAACAGGTTCAATATCTTTGGTACCATTTGTAAATTGGCTTCCGCAGTGAAGCTTCTATTATCATTTTGCATAAAATGATAATGATAAAATAATGACATTAGAACTGATCAGTGGTAAATTTTACAAATTTATTCTGTTGATTTAAATTTTGTTTCTTTCAGTTTATGAACTCGTTTCCCATCAGAACAAATTCATGAGAAAATCTGTGAGTTTTAGATAACCTGGGACTTTCAATGGATGAATGAGCAAATTGGTGTAATGAGTCCAGTGCTGCCACAATCTTCACGTGATTTTCTTTCAACACTCTGTACTTCTTGTTATTTCTTACTTAACGTTTGGGCTCAGGGGCCACCAGTGATACATGCAACAAACGGCTCGATAACGCTAGAAAAGTGAATAAAACATATGTTTTTCTATCCTTCGGGGTTTTTCTTTCGGCTTCTATTCAACCTTTACTGTAGGTCTTAAACAGCCTTTTCAAACACTTGTGTTTTAGTTATTATTTACCTGTCTTGAAGGCAATAACGCCAGAACGTCAATTTCTTCTTCTGAAAACAGTGCCTTGGCAAAATTTTAGAACTTGAGATTTACACTAGACAGGCGAAGATTTATATTGGAAGAGAAGTTTACTGGCGAGTTTTGCAGGCGAGATCGAATAAACCTTCGTGTGGTTAACCCGGAAAAAAATGCAACTTCAGTTTTTGTCTCGATGACACTGTTCATCAATGCTGAATTGCGACCTATAATTGACTCTGGTACGATTCGGACAATGGTGCAGTTGCTAGATACAAATGTGGTAATGGAAGAAGGAGCATTTCCTCCTTCATGGACTAGTTTCGTACAAGATCTTGTCAGAGGTATGCCAGTGATAATCGATAGTAGTTTTACTTTGTTGAAATATTAGAATGGACAAGATTTTTTATAATGTGCCAGATGACTGAAACAAAAAGAAAAAAAAACAAATATGAGAAAGAGAATTTAGAATGCAAGAGCTGTAATCTGTCAAGCTTTTTGAAGCCTTTTTAAGAAACAAAGGAAAACAGTTTTATGGCATTTTAGGTATGATCTTGGACGTGATGTGGCCAGAGATGAAGAAGCAAATAGAAGATTTAACCTACAGTCATGGTTTTGACTTAGCCGCTTCCTGTGGTGTGGATCTAAGCACTGCTGAAATCCTGATTGGTGAAGGTCAATTTGGTGCAACACTTTCGTTGGTGCTATCTAAACTTGAACCGTCTCGATGTATCGGTGATCTTAAAGACGCTCTACCAAATGCATCAAATTTATTTGCTCAATCTTAGGACGATGATGGATTATCTACTGTATAATTAAAACCTTATTTAAAAAAGCTGACGTTTCTGTGGGGAATGTTTTTTTTTTTAAGAATCAGAACTTCCTTAAGTATCAAACAATAGGTCAGCCAAATTACATCAAGTCTACCATCAAACTATTGCCATTGAGGAAATCACTGTGGCTTGAAGAATGTCCAAGTGATCCGAAGGAAGCAAAGTTTGAAGAAAAGGTTTCATTATTATTGTTACTGGTTTTTTTAAAAATGTACGGACTATGTAATCAACTATGGATATGTCGACATTTTATTTATGGACGACTTGTAATAATTTTTTAACTAATTGAGTAGTGAGGAAAATGAAAGTTCTAATTTACAGGTTTTAAAAGCATTTTTCTATTTTGTAAGTACTTGGTAGAATTTTTTGAGTTGTTAAATTTGTTTCTTGTCTCATCAAGAAAGTTGTGTGGTAGACTAGAATAGAAATAAGGAAAAATTATTAAGTTCTCGAGGTTTTTTTTATACAAGGAAAATTTATGCTCTTTCACAGCATTTTTTGGTTCATGATTAGCAAGAATAAGTTGATCCTGACTAGTCTTTAACTGTTGAAGGAAAATTGATTTCTGAAAGAGCTTTATTTTGACTTTTCTTCCGTTACTTTTTTTTAGAAGAAGAAGAGGAAGAAGGATAGGTTACTGCCAACTACTATTTATTATTATTATTATTATTATTATTATTATTATTTAATTATCAATGATATTATAATAACAGTAATACCAATAACTAATACCCTATTATTATTATTATTGTTCCTATTATTATCATTATACTGTCATTATCGTTATCATTACTCTCTGTTATCATTATTATCAGTCTTATTATCAGATTTTTTCCTCTTTTATGTCACTCAGTCAGCTTTTAAGATTGATGATTTTAAATTGAAACTTATCACGTGGTACGGGTATTTCGCTTGACGACAGTATCTTAGATTCTTTTGTAATATAAAAATACCAGAAAAAAAATGAATAGTTTAAGATCGGGAAGTTCTAAACACACTCCAAAAAATGAAAAGTGCTTTGGATATTCTTGAATAATATGTGGGGAAAATTGAAATGAATGCTGACTGTGTTAATAAATCGACGCTTTATATAGCTGATTCTAGTGAGGTCTGTGTGTCTGTGTGCATACTCAAATCTTCGTCGTTGACTCACTTTTCTGTGTTATTCGCAGAGTTTCATTTTCAGTTTCTTGCATTCTCTGTTGTATTTTTTTCCAATTAGAAAAAGGACTTTATATTTGAATGTATTCTCTAACAATGGAAGGTTTTAATGGAGTACGAAAAGAGCATTTCGCTGACAGAAAATTAGCGCTGAAGGTGACGGTTACTCTTCATTACAGAGCTTTCAGTGATGCGAAAGGGTTGAATGAAGTCTTCTCTAAACCTACCGTTATATTTGAAAGTAAAGATATTTTTCATAATTTTTTTATGATTCCGCTAAAAAACAATTTTTTTTTTCCTACCATAAAAAATGATTGTCTGCTGCTAAAAATGTGTCAAGAGTTGCCGGCAACAAGTACTGCAGAGAAAACAAATTACCATGTTGGGGAAAAAATGGTAAAAATTTTACATTACAGTTTTGACTGAGTTTGAAATTTTTGTAATATGTTAGTTTTTGCAAGTACCCTTTCCTCCTAATCAGCTGCTTCAGATGCAAAAAACAGATAAATTCTCGTCTTGTGTTTTAAAAATATCCTTTTTTCAATCTGACAAACTGAAATGTGACTGGCAGAAAAAATGCTTTCTGTGAGTTGCCCAAAAACAAAAGCAAACTTTTTATGTACAACAAATTTTACGGTTGAGACCACATTACCATATGGATAATCCAAAAATAAGGCCGTCGTTGTTAAATCTGTTCAAAGCTCTTAGTCAACCAGTTTTCAAACAACTTTTCACAGAGAAAATGCAAAAAGAAAACATGTTTTAAATTTCTTTTTAAGATTTTTTTTTGCAGAATTTTATGTTTTCATCCGTAGACATTTGACGTATTATAAAACTGCTTTTCCTGGTTGCCTATTAGGCACTCACTTGCAGCTAAAAACCGTTTTGTGTTATGACTAAAAAACAACATCTTGAAAAAGAGACAAGGAAAAAGTGCAAATCCATTAACTATTTAAAAAAAAAAGCAAACTCTTCCTCTTTGTCAAATACCGTTTTTTTTCAAAAGTACAGCATTAAGTATTTATAAAATATGGCAATAAAGATTTATATAAAATAACCTACAGAAAAATGTACAAACGGAGAAAGGAGAAGTTTATAAAAAGATCACAGTGGCTATCACTAAAGATGTTCAGAAACTTTGTTACACGCCAAAGGTCTGACTCTTTGCTACGCTTTTTGGTTGCGCAACAAAATATCCAAACAATGCTACAGAAAACCCTGACGTGGCGTAGCAAAAAAACTGTTATGGTTTTAAGAATCCGTTACAGAAAATTAACTGTGACCGTCGAGCAACCTTTGTGCAGTTCTTTTTCAGACAGAAAAGCTGATCAATTGAGTGTTTGTCCGCTAATTATTCGTGCTTTTTACAAAACTTTTCGCTTTCTCTTGAAACGCTAACTAAGTATATTTGAAGATTTTATACACTTTCTTTTGACCTCATTTATTGCTCAAAGTTCAGACAGCTGCTGTTTGGCCACTGAAGTGGTCCAATCTTTAATTCAAACTTATAGTCAAAACTATCATGACAAATATAGCATAATATATACTGCTCAAAGAGTAGTGCGACACGACCGGAGCAGAAGTAAAAATAGTAGTCATATTGATGTTTGCTTTCAATTGGTATGTATCAAGTGCGTTGGTAGTAAACACAAAACGTATAGATATCACGGCTGTTAAAACTGTGACGCGAAAAAAATGAGAAATAATATCTAAACATCTTCCTTTCCATCGCTACTGACTGAATAAACTCTGTAGAGGTGAACAAAAGAAAACAAAAATGAATAAAACTAGAATGACCAATAGCAGCGAAATCATCGAGAACGTAAAGTAGAAATAGACTAACAGTCACAAAAGTACATCCGATTACACGAATGTACTACAACAAAATACAGACCTCTAAACAGCCTAAATCAACCAGCACCTTCGTTTTTCAAACTGCTCATTAAGAATGTAATTCTAAAAAATTATAAATCTTTGATTGGTAAACCAAGGAAGGTGTAGTGGAAAAAACAAAGTTGCAAGTTTCGTTTTTAGTTAACCGTTTGACGCTTTTAAAATACTGCATTTATTGTAGATCTACAAAAACTGATTTGCAACCTGATATTTAGTTCATTCAATTCTCCAAAGATAGCGCATATAGATTGCCGGCCAACTATAAGAAGAAGAAAGGCTGAAAAACAGAAGGCTTTCTACATGGTGCGTGAAATACTGCATTTGCATCAGTTACGGTTTCCAAGCCAAACCGATATTTAATGGTGCGTAGAGAACTATCTTGGCAAAACTATTACCTGAAAGCAACCAAAAACAAATCAAAAAAAGCGCAGTGTTTTAAAAACAGGACAAAGCAAAAGATCTGTTGTCACACCAAACTTTTGCTCTTCTTAAACCAATTTTAAGTTTACCAATCAAAGATTATAATTTTTTTATAACTGAAGTCAAATAACGCTTAGAATTTTCCAATGAGAATCAAGTTTGGGACAAAAAGTAGCAGAAAAAAGAATCGAAAAATGTAATTTATATTTATAATTGACGACAACTACATGACACAGTCTCTAAATCTGTAGCACCATATTGACTGGATCAGCAGTTCTCATAATATCGTCTTTAAAAATTTGAAAATGGCAGATAATATTAAAAGAAAAACAATAATTGTTATGACTGTTGAAGAAAAGAAATAAGAATGTTCTGCGATCTTATTTTGAACATCATCAGCAGCAGCAGGAAAAAAAAGTGAAGCCGATAAAAGATTGATGTTGCTTCCAAGGTGGTTTTATTTACAAAATCTCGTTTTCTACCTGCAGTCAAATTGCGTTGCTTTGTAAAAAAAAACAAACTTTCGTTTATTCTTAACAAGACAAGTCTTTTCAAACAAGAAATTGTCACTTGCATAAGCCTAAAATGCTCTCCTAATTCTTCTCCAAAATTGCTGAGAATTGACAATACCTGGCTATTTCGGTAATGGTTTTCTTACTACTTGCCATTCAACATACTTCAGTTAATAAAAACTCAAAAATTTCGCAAGTAATGACAAGTTAAAGCTCCGTCATAAAAACTCACAATTAATTGAACTGAGCTCCACTGCATTAATTACAACATTCTTGCTAAAAGATATAAACCAAACGAAAACAAGAGAAAGCAAAAAGTCTTGTTTGTTCTGTGACTAAATTGAACGCTTGAATAATCGGATTTAAAATATTAGTCTACTTTCAGACGGAATGCTCTTATCAGCTAAGAATCGAACCGTAACTTCCACGCCCACAGCATCATCGATATTTGGGCCGAGCTAGCAGAAACAGACGAGAACATAATAAACCAAAAACTGAAGAGGTCAATAGTAGCATGATGTAACTATAAAAGTAGAAGAGCAGAAAAAGAAGAAAAAATTTTTGTCAGGTAAAAACAGAAGGGAAAAGGAAATTTTTTCGCTTTTAACGACTGTTACGTAAAATAAATTTTGGGGTAGGGAAGGCAGAGCCGTCAGAATCGCGACAACACAGCCAAATTCACTTTGTGCAAACAAGCACGTTGTCATCTTCAAGGGTGTCGTCATGGGTGCATTTCCAGTTGCACTTCTTCGTTTCCTTCATCTTCGCCTTCGTCCTCGTATTTTTTTTGTCATTCCTCTAATTATCTCGCACTTCATTTGCCAAACAAATGCCGTCACTGCATTCCATCCATTATTACATCCTGGTTGGCCAACTAACATCACTTCACCCACTGCATTAAGGTTAAGATTTTATCCGTCTGCAATCCAATATCTTAATGAAATTGCGTCTGATATTTTGGCAGAACAACTTCCGCGAATAATTATCCCAAATATCTACCATCGATTATCTAATGATCAGGGTTATATTTCACTTAAAAGAGTACGAGTCTCCAGATTCCGTCGAGCAAAACTTCACAATATTTCTGTTTCTGAACCAAACAAAGTCATTTGGACTATGTCTGGACTCAATATGTGGTCGGGCTAAGCTCCTTCTTTGTTAAATGTTACAGATATAACTTGAAAATATTTCTCTTTTATTTTTAAATAAATTTCAAGGGAAAAGTAGGGAAAAGTACGTTGCTGCGTTATTGTTACGCTTATGCCTTTTTTTTTTTAGGATCCTAGGTGATCTGTCTGGAGAGGTTGATATTGTAGTGCCGCTGGACTTGGAAGGTATGGCTGAAATTCAAGCCGACGGGATTGATTTTAGACTGGAAAGTGCGTTGGAACGTTCACCCTCTGGAGTCGGCCACATCAGCGCGGTATCCTGTCGAACTAACATTAGGCAGGTTTTGGTGGAAAATCACAACGGTGGACTAGCGGGAATTGCACTTAATCTTTTTAAAGTTTGTTAACCTTTCCGCTCTTCGGTCTGTGAATAGAATTTTCTATGACCATCTGAAGTGTTTTTTAGGGTGATTCTTTTGGTTTCATTTGCTGACTAATTTTGAAAAATAATTTTTTTTCTGTCTAACATGACAGTTTTGATCAATTGGACGAAGGTACAACTACTTCATACCGCAGTTTTGACGGAAATATTGTTTCATGTACTAGTAAACAAGCAGCGGTTTCTAATGATTTTGATTAAACGTTTTATAACTTGGAGAGAAAGCGGAGGGGAGAAATATCTGCTGTGAAACGCTTTAATTTCAGATGATTTCTTTGGGGCAGGAGGAGGGGGGAAGGAGTGAGTGTGTGAGAACTCGGAGAATCAAGATTAGACTAACTTTCGTACCCTCAAAATTAGTTTTTGTAATCGACCTCAGGGTCTTATAGTGCTTTAAATGGTCAATCCACTGATGACTTTTAGATGGCAATATCTGAGCATATCCGCCCATTAATTCAAACACTGATTTGCAAACGAGTGACAAGATTTATTGATGAAGATTTGAATGAAAAACTGGCTAAATTACATAGAAAATTGCCGCTTGCGACTGCCGTCAGCGACAGTTTATTCACGCAACAGTTTGGCCATATACATCCTGAAACTATTATGCAAAGGCTTCCATTCAATGTTACAAATCTACTGAAAGAGGTCAGTTGGCGTTATTGAGTAAGTAAGCTACTGTGTTCATTAATTTGCGTCAGGAAATTTCATGCTGAATAGTTGTTGACTCAAACCTGATGTTTTTTGTATAAAACAGCACGTCTATCTTCTAAACAGTCTTTGGTGCTACGTTGAATCTAGTTTCCTAGCCAAAAGTGCGAATAAGATCTGCAAAAGTCATGACAAGAAAAATTTGTTGATGGCTTTTATAAAAAACTTCTTGTGGAAACTGTAAAACATAATAAGAGAAAGGGTTTAGAAAATCAGTTAAAAAATGCATCTGCTCAGCAGCAGGTCGTGTACTTTTCCTCTCAACAGTGGCTTCTTTTTTTTAACTGCAAAAAAAAAATTTTTTTCTTTTTATCTTGTACCTTTTTCTTAATTTTTTTGATTCTGAAGTTTCTAGAAACATTTTATCGGAAAAATTTCAAGCTTTGAAAAAGTATTTTGTATCTATTTCTGATAGGGATATCACAGAAGGTTCACTGGGATGCCAGTAAGCTGAAAAAAAATAATTCTAGTGAACAGTAATTATTGTGAATTGGGACAATTGGTAAAATTTTTTTATTTTTTGAAGTCTTTCTTCTACTTTGATGTAATTCAGGTGAATTGGAAGATTACTGTTGATGAGTTAAAAGTACTGTAAATTATAAATTTCGAATAATGACTGGTTAGCAGCAACTAAAGAACACCGTTAGCAACTTTAGTAAAGTAGTGCTGGTTATGTATGAGTAACGAGTAAGTGTAGTTCCCGTTTTCTACTCTTATATTATTCCCTATTGAGTAGCTATTTCTTTTTTTCTTTTATCTCGTATTTTCTACAGCAGTCTTCAATAATTGAAAAACCAGTAGAACATTGCAATTATACCGGTTTATCGAAGTGTTCGAATCATCACTTTTATGCATTTTTAAATTAATAATTATCAGCTAAATATTTAATTTCGTTTTTTACCGCTTTTATTTTTCTTTCATCAGTAATTTGTCTTTTCTGTTCAAAATTTTGTGTAAGTCATATTTGATACATATTTAGTTCATCATGGTGCTCTAAAAAATTTGCAAAGATTTAGCACCTGTTTAAAGGGATTTTTATGGTGATGTAACTTAACTGTAACAGCTTCATATTGCTCATTTTTTTCAATCTTGCCTAACAACTTATTAAAGTATAAAATATAGCAAACTAAGTTTATTTTAAGATATAAGGAAGACAGCTGTTTGGTTTTGAAGAAATGCTTACTTGATATTGAAATCATTGGAAACTTCAATTTTCCAAAGCTCTAGTTGGGCATATAGGCTTCTCAGAATCAGTCTTGTGTGATCGTAGGAGTCGATAAATTTGTTCAGCTGCAAAGTTGTTACTATAGTAGCATTTTAGGAATGAAAAAAGGAACCTGAACAAAGACAAGTAGAATTTTAGAGGCACGAGCGCTCTCGCAAATGCTTCTTCTCCAGCTTTTGCTTTGCAGACTTTTTGTTACCCAGTATTTTCGCTTATTTGTTTTTGTCAAAAGACGAGAAATGAGACAAGTTGAACTAGAGATCATTTAAGACTGCTTTTGAGCGTCATTGCCCATAAAAAATAGTTAGAATTTAAAGTATTATTCTTTTTCGTTTCGCTATTCTTTCAAACATGAATATTTTTATTTCTGTAATTTTTAACCTTACTTTTAAAACTTTGAAACTTTTATTATTTAGTCAGTTGTTTTTCACAAATACTAAGTTTTGGGAATTCATTACAAGCTGCGGCAGTAGTCTTTTTAAAAGGCAAAATAATGTTGTTATTGAAAATGCTTGTTCTTCTTGGTTTTCTTTTGAATATTGTCAACAATAAGCTCTCAGGAAATTCCTTATTTTATTAAGCGGTGAGGCTGCGGGTTTTCTTCTGTTAATTCAAAGGAAACTTTTTTGATTTGAAGCCTTCACTAACTGAATGTCATTCATTTCTACTTATTATCTGCTTATTAAAACTACAGTTTCGTTTCCGCTTGTAAGAAAAAGTGTAGCTTTGGTCTTCAAGACTTGTGGCTGGTAAATATTAGGTACTAAGCTGTAAAAATTTTGTTTTATGAAGAAAGTACCCAGCTGTTGGAAGTTTGAAGAATAATAGCATGACAATAGCAATAAAAATACTGTAAACTAATCAACATATTTTTTCATGATATACTTTAAATAAAAAATTGTTTTATTGTATTTTTGCTGAACAATTATGCGTTTCAGACATTCCAGTCAAACTTCGTTATCAACTACAGGTATCTTTTTATAATTGTGATATATATGCTTTGTTTTCGGCCTTTACTGAACGTCGAAGAGAATTTGTCATACCGTATCGTAAAGCTCTGATAAGTAGTTCACAGCGCACTACAGTTAGTTCCCATAAAAGTTCAAAATTTTTTTCAAACTTTACTTTAAAATTTAATTTAAGTCTGAATTTGTAAATTCCAACTAAGCTTTTTTTAGTTCTTACTCATTCATTATATTTAGTGCTTTTGTGCTCAATTTCACGTGTGGGAGACACGTTGCTTAAATATCTAAAGTTGTTTTACTTTCCGGCTAATTGTCAAACCCCCTTCAACTAGTGTTCGCTGAAACACTTCTCACTAAAAAATAAAATTAGTACTTTCCTTGACTGATTCTCAATAAATTCCCCTGTGAAAGACTAATAAATGAGGCTATTGCTACAGGCTGAGTGAAGATCCAAAATGTTATAACAACACTGCTGAACTGGCCAGTGTTGGCAGGTTTGAGGTGGATAACTTGAGTGAACAAACGCCATTTGGGCCATCACCGTTACGGTGGAACGACGCTGGCAGTAAAAACAACGAAATGATCAGCCTTCTTTTTTCTGACTACATCCCAAATTCACTTTTCTACCATGCCTTTAGGTAAATCTCTTGTTTCTGATAAAAGTTTAAAAAAGCCATGTATAAAGATGTCGGGACAAGCAAAGAGGAAGAGAAACAAAAGAAAATAAAGATTTATGCTTTAAGACAAGGACTGCTTAACTTGAATATTGATGAAATCACCTCCCCATCAATGGCGTCATTTTTGAAAACTTCGTGTACTTTTGAAGCAATCTGTCTCGCCGACTTATTGCCCAGCCTGTCAGAAGATTATCCAAAAAGCAAAGTTCAGCTGACATTCACAGCGACCAGACCCCCTGTGATAGTATTTTCTTCAAAAGACAGTGGTGAAAATTGTCAAACAGTTTCTTCATCTTGAATTTACTGATTTGTAATTTTGCCAACAACCATCGTCTTTATTAATGAGCGAATTTCAGGCAGAATTTTTCTTGATATTAAAGGTATCATTCTTGTATATATGTACACAGAAGGAACGCAGAAAAAGCAAGCTGCTGTTCTGGAACTGGATGTTGTAAGCGATAACCAGTTGCTCATAAAGGTTAGTTGACCACTAGAACTAAAATTAATCACGTTGAGGTTCTTGAGCGTTGTCAAAGTTTATTTTAACTACTTTTTCAATTAAACTTTCTAATTATTACCTGTTTAATTATCCTACATTTACTTCACCCACTTAGTAATGTGTTGAAATAAATATCTTGTAGGATAATAAACTGCATGGGAAAATACTGTTTGAAAGGTTTGATGTCCGCAACACTGTAAATGATTCTTCGGTTAACGATGAGGAGTTGTCAAACTTAGGATTACTAGGATCAGAAATGATTGAAAACACAATCAATGACGCCCTTCGTCATGGTTTCCCAATCCCTGTGCCAGAAGGTTATCAGCTTTTCTGATTACTCAGTTTTTGATAACCGGTTGATTTTTGCCGACATCTAGTTTTTGATGTCGTATAAAATTCAAATTTTGTTGCTGTGGTCTTCAGCTTGCTTATCTACAAAAACCAAATGGCACTTTTAGGTGACTGTCATGGCAAAGGTGAACATTTGTATCAAGGTTTACAGAAAACAAAACTGTGTGAAATTAACAGTAACATTTGCAGTATTATCGTTGGCTAATGCAAAGCTAGAATTTTTTGAACGAAGCGCTTTATTTTCATCACAGTTTTCGTTGGATCAACACCGAGTGCGGGTAATTGCGTCTCACACTATATTTAATACACAACCATTCGTACCGTCGCTGAGGCACAAAATACGTTTGCAGCAGGGACAACATAAATAAGTAAGCAAAAAACTTTTAAGTTTTCTTCAGTCTACCTTCGACGTTAGCGGTTGCAGTACAAAAGTAAAAAAAAGTTTTAGAAAAGTTCTTATGTCATTATGACTTTATGTTGTGGCAATGAAACCTAATAGTCAGTATGGTCAAGTTGCTTAAATCTATAATTTTACAAAAATCGATTCATAAGGTTGGTGTAATAAGCTGTAATAAGCTGTTATCTTTAACTTTAGTAGTCTGTTTGTCAAATTTTATAAAAACATTTTGGGGAAATGATCCAATTTTTTGTTGCTATGTTTTGATCGTTGAGCTCTGCTTTTGATAATCGTCGCTTTTGCATTTAAATCAAAGGAAGAACACTGCTAAGTTGAAGGAGCGTTAGATGATTTGACGTTGCTGAGTAACCGGTTAGTAAGAATATTGTCACCTGTTTAATTTGTGTATTGCAGTTAGAAAAAAGTCGTTTAGATAAAAAAAGTCGTTGGATACGCATAGTCTAGTCTGTTTTGTTGACACTCACCGATGGGACATCATCCGTCCTTATTGTCATTGCGGATACATGTTGCGGGTCGAAGATTATCTTTCCTTTTTAATTTTTAATGATTCAACTTGAAGGGTCATGAAATGTCTCTCTGTTCAATTATATTGCGTATTGCTCTAATCTGTAATTTTTGTTGGTGAATAATTTGAAACATACCAACACGGCTCCTCAGAATAATGAGTTTGTTGGATTCTGCTTTTACATATCACACAGCAGCCAAAGATCAGCATTATATTGATACTCCTTTTAGAACCACCTGAAGTACCGTGAAATGCTTGGAAAAAGAGCCTTTAATATAAAAGCGGTTAAAGGGGGTTTTGAGAAACAAATCAATAACAATTGCCTAAATACTTCTTAGATTCCTTTAATTCCGGTTTGAGTAGGTGCCGGATTTTTAATTGTCAGCTGAGGATTTTCTAAATGTTCAGCTCAGCACGATCCTCTTTGAAATACATGTTTGTATATTTATGTGTGCTTGCTTCTTTTGTGATTTATTTTTTTAGCTTAATAAACTACAAAACATTGCAACAAATGTTAGATGACCAAAAGGAGTTGTATCCTAATGTTTAAAGTTTTTGGTTTCTAGAGTTGACTTTACTTTACTCTTCTTTAATCACTTTAATTCAACGAAATTTGTAACAATTGTGAGTAGAATATCGCTAATCTCCAAATCAAGTATTCAATAAATTTGAAAGTCCGGGAGGAAAAGATCCGAAACAAGGGACGTGAAAAATTAAAAAAGAATTTCTGGAACCACAGGAAAGTGTACCTGAGGCATTAACAGGCGAGGAAGGAATGATATGGATCAGAGAGTACAGGAATATTAGAAGAAAAATCAAAAGTGAAAAAGAAAAAACAACGAAAATCGTTAGAAGTTGAGTGTTTTAAAAAGTTCTGGAATCTTGAAAAAATTTGAAAGGGAGTGCAGAAACCTTTCAGAATTTTTTAGAACGCCTAGATACCGCATGTAGACGTGTAGAAAATAAAGGAAAGAAAACAAGGAAAAAAGCAGTTTTTGCGGCTTACTACGCTGTAAACTAATAGAATGTTTGGGAATCTACAAAATTTTATGATCTATCGCTGAAAATCCTGCACAAATGAAATGCCTGTCTGCTGGGACAATTTCAGCCCTTCAGAAGCAAGCCTTTTTACACGTTAGATTGCAAACTGGTGCCCGTTCATTCAGATGCTCGTTCCAGAAAGACTGGGCAGTCGCTAGCGGGCTTTACGAATAGGCAGTTGAACTGGGTTGATCTGATTAAGGGCCACCGATCGGTTCTGGAGCTACGCATTGTACCTTTAAGCTAGCCCGTTTTCCATGTACAAACCTCAGAGTCTTTTCACCTATTAGGGGAATTCATTCGGGGATCAACCTGAGGTTGTTAGAAGGCTCTAAGAACAAGATACTTAAATCCATTTGGGACTGTGTAGTCGGTTTTTTGAGATATACTTCTTTTTGAATTCTTTTTGTCTCGTTGCTTTGTGTTTTTTCCTATTCTCAAAAAAACTCCGTTCATTAAGAGGATTAGCTCCTGAACTAGTATATATTCAA
>UXUI01007989.1:21928-33663 GCA_900576705.1 Enterobius vermicularis
AGGGTCAACTGTTTATTACTCTGAACCCAAGAGAAGCCTAATCGTCTATTGTTGAAGGTAGCATTAAGATCAATCCTATTTGTGTTGATCTCGGTTCTAAAAACTGTATTTGTCTTTGTTTTCTAATTACCTTTGCACTTTTGGGAAGCAAGTTTTATTTACCGGAATTATTCCGACCATTACAACGTGGTAACTGTTTAAAAAATAACAGAGACGAGGTCTACGAAATTTTCCAATGAACTGCGGGTAAGAGTGAGTGATGCTTCAGAATACCCATACTTTCTAATGTTGCCTAGAAGCTGTTTCAATTTTGGTAGCCTACTTTTATTTTAGCCAAGCAAGCCAATGAATTTGGATGGAAATTAATGTGGCTGTGTTTCATTTCAACCAATAAGAGGATAGAGCTACCAAAATGAAGCAGTCGCTTTCAAAAACGGGTAGTGAAAGCCTTTAAGAACAAAACAGAAAATAGGGTTGCATTTTCTAGTTTTTGTCAAAAATAAATCAACGGACGTGAGTACAGCGGAAATACGGTTTATGAAAAAATGCTTCTACTTTTAGAAAAATCACTTGGATAGTTTGAAAAAAGAAGGCTTCATTTGAAATGTTACAGCTAGCTAGTGGGTCGTTGTGGGAGTGAAGTTTTCTTTCTTGAACACTGAGTTATTTAAGCGTACATGAGCAGCTGATACTCAAAAAGCATCTGAGAAGACAATTATTTTTATGTTACTATCAAAGTCGAAAATTCTCGAGTTTTAAAAATTTAAAAATTTTTGAGAAAAGAAAGATTAGACTGTACGCTACGGGTAGCATTGGGTCTTTGTTCTATAAAGTGGTTATAAAGTAAATCCACCCTGAGACCAAACGCTGCCTTTAATTCCCTGTTTGAGAAGTAAACTTCTAAAAAATCCATGCTTGCGGAAAAAGACTGAGCTGAAGCAGAAAAAGTTTTTGCCAGTGAACGAGGAATTTTGGCTGGAAACATCTTGGAGCTACTGTTACAAGAATGCTGAGCACTCTGCTCCTGCTTCCAGGATTTACTAAAGTTTAAATGTTTTGCATTGCTTCGCCAGCCTGTTTCAGGTCAAATACACACTGATCGCCGCTTCAACTCGATACCACCACAGAATACTTCCTGTCGTTGTCCAGCTCGAAGAAAGCAAAAAATTGTATCTTAGTTTATTTATTAGACATTTTGAGACATTATTTTCTGCCTTTGCGATTGCCAAACAATTTGTTTCTTTGAAGCTACAACTGTAGCCTCAGAAAGAACAGTTACATTAGATTGAATTTTGAATAGTCCTTTTTTATCTCATATAGCTATGTTTAAACATTTTTTTTTTTGTTTACAGCTGGTATTCCAATGAACTATTAAATTTTTTTAAACTTCTTTCATGAAAGAAATGAATCATTCTGAGCCGATGCAGCAAAGAACTTAAAAAAGTTTCTTATCTCTGGCGCTTTCTGCTGCTTCCGTTTTTGTCAAACAACAGGTTTTTTTTATTACCTGCAATCAGTAATTATTTACTTAAAAATTTCAGACCGTAGTGGTTTAATTAGAAATTTAATAAGCAGATAATAAGCAATTAGAAGACAATTTTATGTTTAAGTGTCAAACAATTTACAGCTGTAAAACCATAGCAGTAAAACAAACATCGCTCAACACTGCTTGAAGTGCAAAGAAACGTTCACGACATTAACAAAGGGAATTACGAAAATTGTTCGTAATAATGTTTTCTTTCAGTACAATTCTAACTAAGAAATATTTTAAGAGCCACATACGAAGATTTTGAAAGAAAGGAACTGGAAAGAATGATTTTGAGAAACTAAGGGTTTGTGCCTTTGGAAGCTTCTAAGCGGAAACGCTGTCCGATTTCTTAAAAAAAGGAAAAACTTTATGAGTAGAATTCAGAAGCAGAGCTTAAAAGACAAATAAAAGCTGGAGTCATAAGTGTGTAACAAAATTTGTATAAATATCGAAACACAATTGGTCTGATTATTCGATCATTTTTACTACGTTCAGCAGATAAAGCTTGTAATCCTCAATTTGCAACTTTACACTTCCTTAAATGGACACTGTGTGCCAAGTGAAAATTAGAAATTATAACAGCTATACTTCTACTTCTCTTTTAATGATTTTCACAGCATCATTTTGTATTGATCTTCGTTACTTGTTGTGCATATTAACAAGTAAAAAACTAGCCTCTCTCCTTCAGGAAGAACTTTACAAATAATTAATATTTTCCTGCAAGCAAAAAACTAAGGAACAAATCAGCCAGGTTATTGCTCAAAAATGATCTACAAATTCTGAATTTCCTAAAAATAGTGCAAATAATTTATGATCTCTTTGAAAAAGTTCCTTCTGTTATACCAGGAACGAAAACAAGTACTCCCTTTAGTTTAAATTTAGAAAAAAAAGTAATTAGGTGTAAAAGTACAAAGTTATCAAAATTATACTGTTTCATTTGTTATCAGAAGTTCTTTTATCCTTAAGTGAAATTCTCAATATGTACATATGGTCTGCCGACTCCGTTTCCTTCAACGCCCACAGCAACTGAAAAACGATGGAGGCGGTACGTTCTTGGCTGTCACGTATTAGAGCAATGCACGTTGATCATGCACAATACTACAGAAAGCACGTATCAGAAGAGTGCCGAAGTGGGCGAATAGGGGAGTTGTGGCAGCGTTTTCCAATCATACCAAAACTTGTAGCACTAGGGTAACTCAGTAAAAAAATGTTTTCAACTTCTGTAAGTAATAATAGCAACCGACACTTAGATAAGAAAAATTACAATTTAGTTTTTATAAACTCAATAGACATGCTTCGTAAAGTATAAATGCTTGCTACCTATGTCAAGAACATTATTGTATCTAAAGCAACTCAGGGTAGTTCTTCTATTTGCCGTGGTCATAATTTGAAGTAGTCATTTCGTCTGCAGAAAGAATATTTAGCAGCTTATATTTTTACTGCTTGCACTCTGCTTTCCTTATTTTGTCAGCAGCAGGATGTCTGATGATAACTCAACTCCAGATCCTTGGGATTCTGGTGAGAAAGACGAATCGCAGGATGAACTCGACGGTTGGGATGATGGCAATGAAGAAGAGCAGAAAGAAGAGAAGAACGACGAAGAATCTTTTGATGCCGAAAAGGACAGAGAAGCCAATGGAGATTTTGATGAAGGGGATAAAAGCGAGGACGCTTACAGACAGCGATGGGGTTTTGATCGAGGTGGTTGAAGAAAATGGTGTTGAAAATGTGTTGGGTGAAGAACTGTGGTTTCATGGCGCATCAATCGTCGCTTAAAGAAAATAGACTGTCGTTCTGTCTTAGTCCCTTCCCAAGAGTCTGCCTTACCTTTTGGTTCGATTGGTTTTAAAATATCCATTGTAAAACTTGAGATCCTGTGACTTTTTTAAGGAATGAGCCGAAATGTCTTAGCTGGTTGTTATAGTGATAATCAATTGTTAGTTTAGTTTTTGCAACTACTGTAGAACTATTATTCTATGCAGTGATCAGAAAACTGTTTGCTTTACTAGGCTTCATTAGTATTCAGTATATGTGTAGGTCACTAAATTTCGTAGTTTTATTGTATTGTTCCATGGAATAGCTTCACTCATTGACTGCATATATTTTAATTGTGTGTAACTTTTTGTATTGTGACTCTTGTGCTAGTTGCTCGAAGAAAGTTCATTTTTAGTAACAATCACTGATTACTTCACACGCTGCTTTGTGTGACAGTACCAGAAATAAGAAGGTATTATTAGTTGCAGACAGCTACAACGTTAACGACTCACTATCATAAAGTGCTTCGGGACAAATTAAGGCCAAAAAAGTGGTGTTTTGAACGGAATTAACGTTCTTTGCTAACTAAAACCCTTGTACAAAGTAATATCCAAAAACGCAAGCCGAGCTCTAGTGTGATAAATTGAACATGGGAAAAAAGAATAAAAAGAAGCAAAAAAGTTGATTCTTTAACCAGCTGTACTGTCCACTGCGTTTAACAAAAATCTTTGCTAATTACAGATAATGTGCTTCGATGCTATTTCCAAGCCAAAAAAAATTTAAGGTACCTCAATATTGCGGAGAATTTTTGTGAAATTTAGAACACTAAGTAGCAGTAAATATTCAACATTACTGATTACCTGGCAATCTGCAAAAACTGTCATTAGTTATCAATAGCTTGTTCCAGTTGCTGAACCAAGCGAAAAGTTACTTCGTAAAAAAAGTTAAATATATGGCTTGAAATAGAAGTACGGTTAATTATGTGGTATTCCAATTAAACTACACAAGCTTCTGGAATTTATAGGCTCTTCAGAAGTTTGTTAGTTAGCGTCCGGCAACATGACTATTGATACGAAACCGCAAGGACGTAAAAGTAAAGTAAAAGACAGTTGTTGTCAGGAAACTTTGTTCGAATAACTTTTACTTGCAGTGCCCTCCATATTCGTTTGCATCCCGAACTGCGTTGGAAAGGAAGTGATTGAGTGCGCAAAGACAGTTCTGTAGTTATACAAAACAAAGCAAAAGGTCGGTTGAGAGAAGTAATCATTTGAATGCCTATAACCACTTATTTTCCGAGTCAATATCAAGAAGTTTTTATATCGCACTGCAATTAACCTAATTACTTCACAAATTGAAGGTAAAAAGCTGTCCAAAAGCTTTATTTCTCCTGGTTTTTCTTAAAAAGTTTCGAAAAAACTTATGAAAAAAAGCGCCCCATCGGTCAACCTAGCAAAGTTTACAAAACGTCTACAGATTCTCTAGAGACAAATCTTGAGCAGAATACAAGCTCAGAAAGTGCCAGAAGAACTATCCAGGTGCAGAGAAAGGCTACAATAAAAGCTCTTAAAAAGTTGATTAAAAAATTAGTGAAATTCCCCGTCGGATGGTTTCACATAAAATGCAATTAAATGAATAGAATGTCTGAGGCGATTGACCTGTCGTGAGAAGAGTATACAACCAAGTGCATGAGGAACGACCTACTTCTGAACTGGAGTATGAGTAAAGCGTCTGAGGAACAACGAAAACGTTGAAAATACAAAGACAGTTTCACAGAAATGGGTCCCTGAGAATTGAGAATAGACAGAGAAATGCGCTTGAAGAACCAGTGCACCAGAAAGTACAAAAATGTACAAAGAATCTTATATTTGTCAAAAGAGAGCAACAGAGGTTTCTAGTGAAAATGGCGAATTATGAAGGAAATCAACAGTTGCAGTAATCGTAAGAGGGATGGAACGATTTACATGCTTATTTCTCACCCCCACAGTAATCCTAGAAACAAGTTTCAGAAGTGCCTCTTAAGAAATCTACAGTTGCTGAGATCTAGTTGTATAATACTCTTGACAAAGCAGTTTGGCGAGTTCAGAACGTGCTCTACGCTTCTGCAAGTTCTAGACACAGCTGCCAACCTTCCTGGTCCCTCTCAAGAGATGCAAAGGAAAAGTGAAAAGGCTTTGCAAAATAAGACTGGCTATTTAAAAGCCGTAATACTATGGCATTTGACCCACATGTACTTCGCTTAGAAATTTTGATGAAAGGAAGTCAGACTTTTTACGTCTATTAAATTCCAACTTTATTATTTGAAAGAATTAGACTTCACTGCAGTACTTCAATCAAAACTTTGCTCTACTAAAAATGCTCATTGCTAACGATCAACAACATCAAATCTAATGTTTAATCAAAATTTTTGTCACCGTTTGCACCGTGTCGCCGCTTTTTGCATTAATTATGTCTAGTTTTGGTTAAAAATGGTTTAGGAAAACCCAAACTCATATTTTTGTCATAAGGCACCTAGTTTAGAATACTCCTCAAGAATAAAAAGTAACGGTTATTCTCTACTTCAATTTTCTGTATTGCTATCGTCACCAGCTTGACTCAGGCGCAAATACGAATAAGAAGTCATCAATGTTTTCCATAGTTTATCATAAAAATTAGTGAATAAAGAAATATCTATTTGTTTTTTTTTTTTAAAACAATTCTTCCATTATGTTTACATCAGCACCGCCCAAGTAAAGATAAAGACCGTTCAAAACAAAGTGGCAGCTTTTAATAAAAAATTTATATTTAAAATATTTCAAAAGTAATTTTAGCAGTATTAGGATTATTCCAAAGAATACTAAAGTGTACTAGCAAATTATGATGGCTTAAATGAAATTGACTTTACTTTAATAAGAGAGTTAATTTGAACGAAACATCTTAAGACTACACACCAGTACTAATTACATGCGCGTCAAACGGTAAAGAATAAAGCTGACCAGAACGGTGTGGTGACCATTTCTCACAGGCCGCTAATAATGCCGCTTATTTTTAAGTGACTATGGTGCCAGACCTGTGCGATATATGAGCCACTGTGTCAAAACTTGGCGAGGTGTGAGAAGACACATTATAGCGGCAGGAATATTAGCACTGGTCTTTTTGCCCACATTTTCGCACCAGTTTATTTGTTTGATTTTATACGGTACCGAGAAACAGTAATTTTGTTACGAAAACAGATGATTGTTGATTTCGTTGCTTTTACCTAAACTGTACTTTCAATTTAGCAGGAGACTGCCATTGTTAAGTTACGTAGCCTAGCACTGAAAGCATTTATAAAAAAAAATTTACTTAAAAAGAAGTAATAAAATGGAAAAATTTTGTGAGGAAGACGTTAAGACTTCAATAAAATTCCACAACTGTTTTTTATGTTCATATGATGTTTTTTACACAGAAAACAAAAAAAAATTCGATCTGGTACGAAAGTCAAAGCTTGACTGAAGCATCATTACAAATGAATATAACTCTGGAAAATGGTTTTTATAACTACAGCGATGAAATGAAATCCAGCCTGTGTGATTAAAGTGAAGCTAAGTTGACGGTGGCGAAGATGGATGTAAATAGCCAGTTTCATGCAGTGTTGCGTTTCTGTTCAGCCTAACAAAGCGTGAGTTCCGAATGTATCCAAGTTTAGGAAGAAGAATGTTTTAGTCCTATAACGCAAAGCAAAGAAAAAAACGACAATAACAAATAGAAAAGAAATCCAGTAAAAAAAGATAGAAGCGGCCCGAATGAATACGGGGGCTAAAGTAATAATAAAGTGGGGCAGAATTAACCAGATGATGATGAACTAATAGGAATCCTGATAACATTGGTCAACAGCTTATTTAATAGGCGTATCAAAGTGACCACAGATAGATCGGTGGCCATGTGATCTAAGATCACTGCAACAGTACCAGAGGGAGTAAACCTTGAGGTAAGAAACAGGTAACACCTAACATGCAGGAACAATTTTCAAGTGTTAGTGAGTTAATCATTTGTACCGTAATGTAATTGATAATTCTAATGATATATTATTGTCCTTTCAATTTTAGTCTATACTTACTCAAAATGCTGTGAAGTTTTAAACAAAAAATGTTGTAAAAAGCTAACCGCCTCATAAAAGATCAAACGTCCACACGCACGGCGTCTACAGATCCCCATATAAAAAGCTGTACACAAAGACATTTTTTGCTTAGCAGATGCTTACTCTGACAACACCTGTAACCGCAGCAACGAAAAAACAACAGCTACGTTGACAGTCGGCAGGAAAATATGTAGCAAGGATAAACAATTTATGTTCCAAATCGTTGCCATGGATTAGACGAAAAAATTAAAACCTGAAACTAAAGCTTTATCTAGTCCACCAAGACTACTTTCTACATCACTTTTTAAATAATTTTGTTTGCAGGCACGGTTTCTCTTCTTTTCTTAATACATTTCCATTGATTTTTTCTTGTTTATACAAGTGCTTCTCGACTGTTTATAGCCTTAGTGTTTGCAAATAAGATACAGAAGAATAACGAACAAATTCCTATAGAACAGCAGTTACTCTACTGTCCTGTGTGCATGTAATCTTATTCTAAACTTTGGTCAAAAACTGTCTCAACAAAATCCTTCAGCGTCTCTCCAAACCTTATATTTTTGACTAACTTGTTGTAACTCTGTCGCTTCAAGAAACGCACAAATATGCAACGAGCACTCCCATAGCAAATTCAGCCCTAGCAGTTTTGTAGAATGGTAGAGACCACCATGCCTCCGGCCAAAGGCAGGCAGTATGCCTTCCAGTATTTTCCAGTTATATACCCTATGTTAAGGAAATTTAACAGGGGGTTACTTTTTTCATTTTTTTTTACTTTTGGAAAAAGCGATACTGCTTTTAAAATACTTACTGTTAATACCGTACAACATGAAACTCGTTTGTATTTTGAATAAATTCTTGGGTGCTCACCATTCGGCAAAACTGCTATCTTTTATCTTTCCAAAATCCCAGTTTTTATTAAGTCACTGTAAAAATTGTTACGTAAGATACGGAGGCTCATAACACAATGTCAAAGTCTTGTATCAGCGTTCTCCGACAATGCAGTGATTTTTGGCTAGTCAAAGCAGTACTGTTGCCAATACATAGCGGCGGGATTTCCTACAAATTTTAAGAATTTCTTTGCTACAACTGTTACAAGAAGGAAAATAGGAAACGTCTATCATACAAAAAATGCGTACTAGGTCACTAAACTAGAATAGTACAGAAAGAGTTTCCACTGTTTCTGACCAAAGAAAATAATTTTAAACCTTCCGCTTTTTCCTCTGCGTGTTTTGACAAAAAAACAAACTCTCAATTTAAAACTTGTTAGCATATTAAATTGTAAATAATTTCTAAGAAGAAAAATGTTGTCTTTCTAATCTCAATTTTCATGTCTGTTTGTTCTTTACTATAAAGGAACATTCTTATCTATGACAAAATAAAATAATCATTCCGCAGCAATATTGTTCATTATTATTTTTCTTACATTCCCGATAAGACTAGTACATTTTTCACCTTTCTCTGGTCAAAATTGATTTACGCAACTAGCACCCCCTCTGAATGACAAATACTTAAATTTTTTGGCTGAACATTATCTTTTTTTGGAGGCATATAACAATCTTTTCTAAATAAAGGAAGTAGAGCGACTTTGAAATCCACATTTCAGATTTTTTTTATTTGGAGAAAAACGGAAAAAAAAAATTCTGTGCTCTAAAACGGAGTCGCAAGAGTAACTGTTTTGAATATTTGCTGAAAAGTGTATTCTGTTCTTAACTTTATATTCAATATTTTGTGGTAGTGAATATATAGTGAATATCGTAAGAGGAGAACGCACCGACGAGTCGTAAAGGAGAAAGTAAGAAGAGACAGCCTGAATATCTGCGAAACAAGCCATTAAAAACGATGGTTGGGACAAAATTACAAGTTTCACTGCACAAGCACTGGAAACACTTGTTCTACCGATGTTCTAGCCACTTCGTCTTACTTGTTTCCTTATGAAAGCCTATTTTTTACCGTCCCAAGAATTATTTTAAAAACGATTTAAAAGATCAAATTCTGTAAAGGTTTTCTTTTAACGAATGTTTAGAACTAGCAAGGTTTTGTAAAAGAAAAATAAGTTCTTTGAAGTTTTTCTAAAAATATGGTCGAAAAAATTAAATTTTTAGGAGAAACAAAAAAATTTACTGCAGTGTAGCCCAAAATATGCTGTTTCACCAAGAAATCTTCGCAACCGAACTATATTTTTGAACAAATTTAAAGATACGTCGTCTGCTACAAAATGGGAAATGTGTGCCTCCAAATTAAGCTATGTTTAACTAGAAAACGCAAATCCTTGTCACCTTGCTGACACCTTAGCTGTTTTACAAATCTGGAGTTTGGACTTCACATTTTGAACAAATCTTAAAGAAAGTCTAAAATTCTCTTAAAAAAATCGTGCTTATAAACAAGAGATGGTTCTAATAATTTTTTTAAAAATTCACTTCGCTTGTTTTTTCTTACGAGTGACTTACCTGCTTTTACAGGGCAGTAATGCGACCACAAAAACAGCTGTGTTAATCTTTGGCTGAACCTTCAAACAAAGACTAAATTTCCGTTCACGCAGAGAAGGCCGCAGTGAACAAGTGAAAATAAAAAAAAAAGAAGTAAAAAGAAATAATGGCTTCAACTAACAATCAAAAAAAGTTAGAACTCTTTTCTTGTCGTTTTTAATGATGATCCCCTTATTATGAAATCATCGCACTCAGCGAAGTTTATGAATGAAAAAATTTATGACTGGGCAGAACGGAAAGCCACCGACTTTATCAACTCTTAGTTTTCTAGAAGAATATATAGCTAAACAAACAGGAAAAATAATAGCAGTACTTTTTAAGTGCGAATCAAACAAGCATTCAACCATCCGAAACCGCCCCTCCAAGATCAGACAGTCCATCTAGAGATCAAGAAAACTGGCTAGACAAGTTAGCGAAAAAAAAAAAAAAAGCCGCAATAATTGGTCTTTAAACACAGAACTGCCTAAAATAAATAAAAAAAACTACAATTTTTTAACAGTCGTAAATCACTTTGAATGCCTTCCTTCGCGTATTGCAAAAATTTACACAAAGTTAGCGGGTATTAAATCAAGTCAAATAATAACTTATCTGTTTCTAAAACTATTTCTGACAACTCAACGGGAATGAAACGGTTCTGTAGAAAGGAACACATACCGCAGTGCGGTACTCAAATGATTAAGCTATTGCATCACTCTTCTTGGGGCTTGTCAAATCGCTTAAAATTTTTTTAAAAAATAGAATTTACATAGTGGCAGATTCTAGCTGTTTTCTCAGAGTAATACAAACTGCGGTTTAAAAAAAGCGATGATACTAGCGTGACGATTGGCCAGCAGCTGGTCAACTGTCAAGAGTTTTAAGCGTGCACGAAACGTACACACCTAGATAGTTTTATCGGAAAATCGCTGGTGAGAGACAGTAGCTGCGTTAGCACACCACAAAAATAATGTTTGCTACAGCACAGAGTCTAACACTCGTCAACAGTTCCGGGTTTCAAACGATTCTCCGGATCTGTTGTGACAAATGCATACCATTTTCCTGACTCGTCAACGCAGCTAAAGTTACTTTCCAATGCACTTCCCAGCGAAACTACTCAAATGTGCACAGTTTGAGCAGCGCTTTAGAAATTTTTTGAGAAAGCTAGTGCAATTTTTATTGCAAAATTTCATTTAGGAAACGAACCGAAACAAGAAATGGAACATCAACAGACGGCCAAGACTCCAAGAACAGCAAAAAAGAAGATCGAATACAGCTTAGCGATAGTTATGTAAAAAACGAAGTTAGCTCTTCTTGGAGTATTTTGCCCACTTTCTGTTTCAACATTTTGACTAGATGCTTAGTGCGGCATCTAAAACACAGCTGTAGATAGCAACCTGAAACTGCACTTCAAACAAAGCCGAATGAATCTTAAGCTATCAGTAACTGCAAATGTGCGCAAAATGGTTCTCAGGTACGAAAGAAGTGTCGATGTGCGGCAAATGCTCACGATGCGCTGGAGCTGGACCAAAACTTTACCAAACCCCTCCCAAACAGACGGTGTGAAGACGCACCACATGCAAATATTTTGTCGTTCTCAAAACCATCTCCAAATTGTACTAATACTGTCTCTGAACAGACACTGTTAGAATATCAGAAAGCCCGTATGGCGTTCTTTTAGATTGATTTTTTTGAGCCAGGGATGAGTGTAGACGAAAAACGACCAGTTGTTTGAGAACCACTTTTCCGCACATAACACAGTCTGTTAAAAAAATTTACCAGATAAGGTGAATCCTACTGCCACTTATTATGCTCACTTAAGAAGCCGATCTTAACAGATAACCTGACCTCATTTTATGCAAAAAAAAATTTCTGACTTTACTGCACGCAACCGTCGTAA
>UXUI01007990.1:0-11416 GCA_900576705.1 Enterobius vermicularis
ATCTATTGTGATTAAGTGGAACTGAAAATGATAAAATGGACGAAAATACCTTGTGATGTGTAGCATTTTTTGGATTTAAAGAAAGAAGGAGTTCATCTTGTTTGAGATATTCTACGTATTTTGGCCGTGATATGTGTGACTGCAAGAAATAAGAAGGTTTAAAAGTTAAATGAAGTCTTCGGTTTTGATCTTGTTTGCCTCAAAGTCAAATATCAATGAGTGGAACGTGACTCTTCCGTGAATTCAGAATGCCGTGGTATCCATTTTGTTCCAGTGGTTTCAATCGGTGTTGTGCTCGTTGTGGTTTACGTTTTTTTCTGGTCTTTAAGTGGTAATTATTAATTCTTTAGTTATGTGTCGTCGGTGTTTATTAAAAATGTTTGCTGTCACTGTTTTATATAGTAGGTGTAGGAAGTTTTTTTACAGCTTTTACCTTCTTGCTGTAATTTACTTCTTTTCCTGCTTTGCTGACGAGGGAAGTTTTTTGTATTTTTGCGGTTCCAGTAAATGTTTGGATAGAAAACTTTGTTATCGCATCGCAAAGGCGCATCTTTTTTTAGGCGATTCATACAACAAGGTTACTTTTAACCTGCTGTGTATTCTTGATTGGGCTTTAAATGGCCAAAAATACTGGTTGTTAATGAACTCTTTATTAGTAGCGAAAGAAAGGTTATGCAAAGTCTTTGTCGGAAGGGCTTTAAAGCTTTCCATGAAATAGTAGCTGCTGTCGGGCAATGATGAGTGTTGGGCTATGTACGGCTTGCAGTGTTGTTACTGTTAAATGAATTTTTTAAACAATGATGTATTTAGAATTTTTTCCGATCTGCTGAGAAAAAAATAGAACAGGTGAGACAATGAAGGGTTTAAACTGCTTATTCGTCCGGCGGCGGATAAAGCTGAAGGGATCAGAAAGTGCTGCAATGTTCCAGTCGTTTTTCATCTAGCTTATCTTTCAGGAAAAACTGTGCTATATAAGTTTATGATTTTGCTATTTGAACAGTTTATTTACCGACAGTCTCATCGAAGTAGCTTAGTTACGCAGCAAAGTCGCAGAACACTATTTAAAAAACAATGAGTTGTTAAAACCTGTGAAAACTTTGACTCTTTTAAACTGCCATATTTATAACAAAATTGGTCAGAAAAGTACGACCAGTAATTACTTTTTTTTATGAATTCATCGTTTGAGTAGTGACTGCTGAAAAATAGGAAATGAATTGATAACTCAGGTTTTTTTTTTTTTTAAATGGTGGAAGTCTGTAATGTCTAAGTGGTATTTGCAAATATTTTTTGGTAGTGACAAGTCAGAACAGTTGCTGTCCATAATTAAAGGTTTCTGCAAGTCAGATCTCTATAGTGGTAGTTTACAGTAACTCTTTGGTTGTGAGGTTTGAACGTAAGATAACAAGCACCGTGCGCCTAGGCGATTATCCATAATCGTAAGACGAGGTTGTCAAATGACGATTTTTCCTTGCTCTCGACTGATGAATCTGTTTGGCTCCTCTGCAGTATTGCCGCAGCAACACCCAAATAGCTTTAAATCAAAATCTAATGATTAAGTGCGTTCAAAGGTTTTTAAAAACAGCTTTGCGAGGTTCGAATTTACAGTTGCTTTCTGGAATTGTTTTCGCAGTTTTATTAATCTATTGAAGAACAGAACAGCTGTTCTAATTTTTTTTTGAATAAATAACTTTTTAGTGATTCTAAGATCATTTTGAAATAATTGCGGCAACAAATAACGTGCCTGTCTACTGTTTCGTTTTGTGCCATAAAGATAATCAGTTTTGCTTTGAAAATTTCAACTGAAAACGCTTACCTCGACCGTATTGATGATTTGACGATGAAAAGTTTACTTTTTTATAGAGCACTAGCAGAAAATTTTTTTCATCTGTTTTTAAAAATAATTTCAAAATTGTTAAACAATTATCTTTAAACTTATAACTAAATTGGTTGATTTGAAAGTATAAAAATCGCTATAGGTTCTTTTGATCTTTATCTTTAGTGCCGCTATGTGTCAATTAAGATAACCGTCATTCTCGCTTTGTTTGTCGGTTTAATAAGTCTAAAATAATATTTTTTTATTTTGTAACTGCACATGTGAATTAATAACGCATTTTCAGGCTTTTACATCAAAGCTGCAAAAATGAAAGGTTTGTTTGGTACTAACCGCTATTGTATTACTAACGAGGTTTTCAGTTTTTATAAGTCTACTCGTAATTACCGTACAAGTGTTCTGATGTTTAAAGTTTTTCAATTTTTCTTTTCAGCTACTGTGTTTTTATTTTTAGTCTCTATTACAATTCTCGTTGCTTTCGCCTACTTTGTAAATGGAGGTGAAATCGAACAGTCATCGTTCACTATTGACACCTCAGCACCAGTAAAGAAATATGAGAAATTTGTTGGAGAAAAACTTTATGTAAGCCGGTTTTCTCAGGATTACTGTTTGCCTAACGAAAGATTAACTTTATTCAAGTATTTAAATAATATTACTTTGAGCAGCGAATAAGGAAGTGTAAATTGCACACTATTTCAACTTAAACTGCTAGTGGTATGAGACGACCACACCTCGCAGATTAAGCTGATGCCTCAGAACGAAAGCATATTTAGTTGAAAAAATTTAGTTCTGTAAATAGAAATGAAAACTATGGTTGAACTGTGTAGTTGTATAAATGGTTAGCGGTTTCAGACTCTACCACTTGTAGTGAACCTTAAAACTCCTCTCTTAGAAGGACAAACGGTACATATACTTGGAAATGTCAATGCAGATCCTAAAAGGTGCTACTTGCTGTGAATAAATGCTTAGGCCTTCAGTAGTATTAATGCCCTTTCCGATTTCTTCTTCAAAAATATTGAAAAAATGTTTTGTTGTTTTATTACTTTCATGTTTCTAAACAGTGTCAAGTGAAAAACATTTTTCATAGTTTCAAAGCAGATGATTATAGAAAGAGATGAGTCATACAGCTGTTAGATTATTTTGAGACGAAATAAACGTTTTTTGCATTTACAAAGCATTGGTTTTTAGGATTACAGTGAATTTTGAAAATAACATAACTGAAGATGCTGACATACCTTTACACATTTCGGCACGTTGGGATGAAGGTAAGCCTGAGTGAAATGTAAAAATATATTTTTATTAAACTTTTAATGTACAGGTTTTTGAAGTAATTACAAGGAATGTAGGTAGGACGCTACTCAAACTTTTATTTTTTTGATGTAAATTCGACATTTGGGCGACGCATATGTCAACAAAGATTATGTATATTTTATTTTTTAAGTATCAGTGAACGATTGCTGCTACTTACTTCACATTCCGGATTCCTGGAAGCTTGGCTAAAAATTGACTTTGTTATGCAAGATAGACTGAATACCTTTTAGCGAATTGTTTAAAATTTTTAGCAATTTAGGCATCTTTTCTGGAAGTATGGTGTTCAATAACCGTAAAAATGGTGAGTGGGGTCAAGAAGAACAACGTCTTAAAAACCCTTTTAGCGCTGGAGGTGAATTCGACCTTCGTATCAGAGTCAACAACGAAAAGTTTGAGGTATTTTTCTGGAATGGTGGCTGTACTGTAACTGCCCGTAATTTTTGTAAAAGTAATGCATAATTTTTTAATTTTAAATCAACTTTTTTCTGGTGTATCTGACAATACAGTAAAACTTGCCAAGTAATTACTGAAAGAGAGCAAGCTAACAAGGTTAAAATTGTGAGTTTTCAGGTATTTGGTAACAGAGGATATCTTGGTTCGATAACTCAAAAAGCACCCCTTGATCAAGTATGTTTGCTAGAATTCTTGCTGAATTTTAAGAAAGTTTTTTTTGTCTCTTCTGCTCTTAAGAAGGAGTGTAAATTTTCAATATAATACTTTTTAAAGTAGAAATTAGTAAACGTTTTAAAAAGTATTCATGTACGCTGAGGTTCGAGTAATGCTTTAGATACGCTATATTCGTATTGATGGCGACCTCTCTGGGCTTAGGCTTGTGCATTATGGTGGCGTGGTCTTTAAACTTCCTTATTATGGTGCAGCAGCACTGACTCCTGGAAAACGTCTTGACATATCAGCCTGGCCGGGTTCGCCGCTTATTTAAACACTGGACTGAAAAACTAAGCAAATGAGTGCAATATCAGCAATTAATTAGAATAAACTTTATACAAATCTTACAGCGGGAAACAAGATCAATATTGAACTCCACAACAGCCAAAGGCAGCATGCTTTCCACATGTCTATTAGGTTCAATGAGGGTGCCATTGTCAGGAATGCAATGGTCGAAAATTCTTGGGGTCCAGAAGAACGTGGAGGCGGTTTTCCTCTCAGCAAAAACAAAGTGTAAGTCTCTCTAAAAAAAGAGTTGAGAAGCACACTGAAAATAATTAACGAAAATTTAGGTAACTGAAGGTATAAACTTTGGAAGATTTTTTTTCAGCACGTTAGAGACAAATATCTAAAACATCTAGAAAAGCTGTTTACTCTTTTTAAACAAAATCTTTTAGTGAGAATCTGGAAGCCTAGAAATATGCTGTGGAACTGGGAAAGGCGGCCAGATATATATATGCAGTATTCATTTTGCAGGTTTGATCTAACGCTTGTCAACGAGAACTATGGTTATCAAATCTACTTTAACGGACGCCATTTCGCTTCATTCGCCCACAGAGTGAGCCCAACAGATATTACTGTGCTCAAAATTGCTGGAGACTTGGAGCTTTACTCCGTCATGCTCAATGATGCCTAATGCGTAACAGAAGCTTAAATTTCAAGTTACTCTTTTCAAAGTATTCTTTGAACATTACTACGGAGAAGTAATAAAAATTCTTTTTTGTAAACTACATTTGAAAATGATTCACTATGAAAAGTTCGTGTGTTTAATACTTGGGACAAACAGCTGCTGATAATTGTAACTTCAGCGCTTTCAGCTTAACTAT
This sequence comes from Enterobius vermicularis, assembly GCA_900576705.1. NCBI lineage: Eukaryota > Metazoa > Nematoda > Chromadorea > Rhabditida > Oxyuridae > Enterobius > Enterobius vermicularis. The sequence continues at coordinate 4,915 of UXUI01007990.1, forward strand.
GGCAAAGTTTCTTTTCAACCAAAATGCCTGATTCAAAAAATTCATTCATAGAATAACAATAAGACAGACGTCAAGAAATTTAAGGTTTTATAAATGTTGAAAAGTTCAAACAGTTTTTTTGCAAATTCGTTTACCGTTAATTTAATCGTTCAAAAAAAAAAGCCAGAGAATTTTAAAGAGTTTTTAAACACTCTTTAAATTTCCTTGAAACTTCTCCTGTTAACCAGTGAAATATTATGAAAAGACTTAAGAGATCCAGCTTGTACCCAGTTTTCTAATTACAGCCACAAAATACGGCACAGCATTACTCGCATAATGCATTAGCAAACTCTGATTAAAAAAATAATTAAAAAAATAACCGTAACTTTTTAAGATAAGGTAATCAATTTTGAAGCAAATCAAGTGGTAAGGTGAAAAAAATTATTTCTTTTTCAAGGCTTAAAAATTCATGCTTTCTCCAGTAGCACTGTACAACTTTTGTATAGAGGAAAAGGGCTGGATGATTAATCTTCTGGCCTACACATTAAATTGTTTAACAACACTTGTTACCGTTAAAGAAATTATAAACTGAAAAAAAGCTGTTTTTATGGCCACTTTTCAGCAAATAAGTTTTAGTTCGTGAGAATTCATTGATTCATTAATTAAAGATATTACTTGCTTTGAATAAGCCCTTGAAGTAAAACAGGCTTTAATGATTAGAAAAATTTTTGGTCACTTCACGGAAATAAGCTCGCAAAACTGTGAACATAAACTCGCAGATCAACTGTGCTATCGAATATACTCTTTATAGAATGTGAGTGAATAAACAACAGCTCTTTGAAAGTCGGAGCGAAAGAATTACTTAAACAACCAAATAACATTCCAACGTGGCAACTTGCCATTTGGGAGATATTACCTGAAAGTAGTTATTATTATTTACAGAAAAGTTGATTGGTTTTCACAGTCAGTTTTTGAAACGAAATGCTTTACAGAAAATAATTAATGTCAAATTACAATTATTTGAATATTGAGTACGTAGTAGTCACTAAGACTAAGGTACATTCTCAGTAAAATTTTAATTGAAGTACGATTTTCTCAAATAAATTATATTAATGATCGCATTACTTGGGCTTGGCAAATTTTCAACAAAGTTGCACAAGTTTGTTTTGATAAAAGCTCGAAAATTCTAAAAACTGAATTGTACAACCTTCATACAGAAATTTTTTCTGATTATCTGCTTGCAGTTCTTTTCACTAGTTTAGCTGTTTAGACTTTCTAAAGTGAAGCTTTGAAAACGGCGAATTTTCAAATAAGAGTAGCAGATAGAATTTGAAATTTTAAACCGTCTAGAGGTATTGACAAAGCTCCTAAGAACGTCGCATTTCAGTTTCAATAGTCAGACTGGGGTATTACTTTTCCTGAATTATTGCTAGAATAATCGTTGTGATAAATTCTGATCTAATTCTCTTCAAATCTGATTAGATAAATTCGCAATTAATACAACTTTAAAACGTGCTGTTTTACATCATGTGATGACAACTGCGATCTTAACAACTTTATCAAATATATTAAGTCTCGAACAAAGTTATATGGGTTTATGCTTCTGAACAAAGTTTCTTTGCATTTCCTTCGTTGAATCGATAACTTGATCGTGCGAAAATCCTTCTTTTTTAACAAAACCGTTTCCTCCAACTATAGGACTCAGGAGTTTATGACAAGCGCGAAGACCTATCTAAAAAAATTTTTACTACTTTCACAAAGTAGAGTTGACATTACCACTGCAAGTGCTTTTTTCCCAGTTAGGAATGGTGTCGCTTAATGAAAGTTACGCATATAATTTACGATGCTCTTGATTCACCAACTTTCTCGTCATTTGTGGAGAATATACTGAAAATAAAGGCCCCTTCGTATCTCGTTTGATCGTTGATGTCTTTTAGAAATGTAGATTGACAATGTAGACCAGTTCGTTTATTGCAGGTGCCAACTGGAATTGGCATAAAACAGAGTGAACTGCCTTGATTTGCCCCGGCAACGCTCAGATAGGTGTCAATCAGCTCCGTTAATGGAGGCCCTTAAACTTTAAAACTAAGACTAAGATTTCTTCAAACAAATCATTAAAGTTGGCTTTGAGAGATTTGAAACAGGTAATTGAAGGCGGCTATTTGAAAGCTAAACAAACCTAAAATTTCTCTTGTATCCACACAGTTTCCGCCAAGGATGGCTTTACGAGCGATTGGGGATCCCATTGAATAAGCAATGACATCAACACGGGTGCCGGTATACTGACGAACAGCAATTATCATGCTCCTTAAGAAAATACGAGATAATTTTTGAGAACAACTAAGAATATGATTTCTTCTGGAAAGTGCACCTATATCAGCAGTGAACTTAAGTAAGCCTTGAAGAGTTCTACAGAGCAGAAGAATACTAAGATACCACTATTTGCTTTATTAAACCTTATTTGTTTAACGTAAGAGCATTTCATGTCCACCAATCCAGCAGGGGTAGCACCTGCGTCACCCCAAGTAGTACCATAGATTTCCGATCGTTTGTAGCCTTTTGAGAGGAAGTGGTTAACAGTATCCTAAATAAGGCTGGTTCATAAATAAAGATAGCAGTTAGACTTGCCGAAATTGAGAGTGAGCTATCCTAGAAATGAAATAAATCTTTCAAAGTTCAAAGATTAGTCTTAGGTCTAATTAAACAAGATTAACAAAATCACCAGCTACAAAATAAGAATATTGTTTCAACTGTTTGTACTCTTAACATTGAAAAGGAATAAGAACCAGTAAACTTACTTCAAACCTGCTTATTTTATTGGTGATCCCATGCACCAGTATAACTGCTTGATTAGTAAGTTCTTCACTGCCGTTTAACTTTCCCCCAAAACTTGCATCTAGTCCAAGATCAGAACGTTCAAGCATTTGAGCAATTCCAATGCCGTAATTATTGTGTAAATAAGCTCGAAAATGTGGTGTAAAGTCAGCTTGGACGAGGGAGATAAGAAAAAATATTATCAGCATATTTAGTACCTGTAAGATAATATTGGTAAGATTTTGCAGACCTAAATGGCGGCAACGAACAGTTCTTAGGCAACTGCTGGCTGCCATTCAAGTAGGTAGTTTGTGAAAGGCGGCAGACCAGCAACAATTGTCCTATTGTTTTGCAACATTTAAATATTATAACTCTCAAAAGTGTCCCAAATTGAAAGATACTTTCTTCAAAAATCAAACAGTTTGTAGCAAAAGAAGGAAATTTTAAAAATCCAGAGAACTAAAAATTTTGATTCTGTCGTTCAGTAATCTTATTGTTAAGACACTCAAATTGTAAATTTCAAGAAAAAATTTTATAATGTAACCGTAACAACACGTTTGTTTCAAGTAAAAAGTGTTTCATTACGACAAGTCTCAACCACATAATATGACTAAATTAATCGAGCTCTCTTGAATAAACTATCGAAAACCGGACTAACCCACCTGTTCACAAAGTTCACGAAAGCTACATACAGAATTTGGATATTCCAGTAGTAAGAAAGCTACTCCATCCTAAAAAGATAGAGTTTTTATAAAAAAAAACCATTAATACAATAAAAATAGTTGCTGGAATAATCCTCTAAGTCGGTTTCATCAACACATTTTAATATGTGAAGAAAGGTTGGCAAATCTTAAATTAAACAAAACAGACGTATAGGAAAAACGTTTTGAAAACAGCTTAGATGGGAACACATTGATTATGTAAGGCATCCAATGCATCCGTTCTGTCGATATAAGATCTTCTATTGGTCATATGTACGGCGTACACCAACCCAATTCTGGTTTTCCCGAAAACCGTTTTTTCTTTTAATTTCAGAGCAATGCCAAACTGCAGGCTCTGTTGGGTATAAAAACGAATTTTTTGCTGTACAATGCAATATTGTCAGGTAAAAATAAAACCAGCGAAATTGAGCAGTTTAATAATTACAAAGAAGAAAGTAAAAAAAAAAAAACAATTTCTGAAACTTCAAAAAATGGCGAAAAGCAGGTCTAAACACATATTTAGCTTTGAAGAAATGCGCATTTGAAAATACATTGTGAACAAATTGGCAAAACCATTTAAGTTTTAAAAGCGCGTGAAACTTAAAGTGTAAAAAAAAATTCAAATTGCTGTTTATATTGAACTTATTTGAAGAACTGTCATTACAATAAGTTTAGCTAATGTGAAAGTGAACAATGAATTTGGACCTCTGTCCACCTCAAAAACAGAGGATCATTTTATTCCAACCAGTGCAAACAGTTTTCATCTTTTGAAAGACTTCTCTTTATTTTTTAATCTGCATTTAGCAAAAATCTATCAATTTGTCTACTTTTGTAATTTAATCTTTACTTCTGAGCTTCTTATATACGAAAAAGAGAAATAGAAAATGAGATATGAAGCACAAGATTTCTCTAATAGCGTTTTCCAGGTCCAAATTCTTGACATTTGCACACAAGTGTTGTTATAATGCTGATCTAAAACGTCAGCTGAACTTCAGAAAGCATCAGTAGACCATAACTTCATAGCAGAAATTTAACACTTTTGTACCTTGATTCAGCTCTGTTTTCTTGACATTATTATGATGCCTTTCTGCTTTATTTGTAAGAAAAAACGTTGTTAAGAATTCTAAACACTGGGCAAAAAGCATCTCCTCTCCCTCCCCATCATTCCAAGCCGAGGAAAACCACTGAAACTGATTTGAAAAAGTGGTGACATTTGTTTTGAGTTTCAATTATGAATTATCGGTAGGTTAGTGGCTCCCTATACTAGAAATAGAGTTTCAAGCAAACTAATCTACTTGCCCATTTTAATAATTAGAACCAGAAGTGGCTAAATCAGAATATTCGACTAAATACGTAAAGCATCGTTTAAAACATGACATGTCAAAGAATCTGTTGAGTAGAACAATATTAAAGTGCAGTAAGGGTTGCTGTGCTGAAGGGATTCTGCTAATAATGTGAAAATTGTAACTTCTCGAGGCAAAAGGAGTGGAACTAAAGTGGAGGCCTAACAGATTCATACTGTCAGTCTTAAGTTGGTTGAGTGCATAAATTTTAAAAATTTATTTTGCTTTACATTTAGGGTTTATCAATGGTCAAGTAAGCGCCTTTGTGGAACAGTGCTTCAGTTTAAAAACAGCATTTATTCTGCAGCTATAACGTATGGGAACCTCCTAACTGTCCCAGAACGCAGCTTATCAATTTTTGGTAATAAGAACTCGCAAATCTTTTGGTTACAGCAACACAATTCTTAAAAAAATTTGTGCAGATTTTCAAAACTACGCAGCCTTTCGGCGTTCTGGACATTACTAAACCGTTGGATTTTTCCAAATCACTGCCCCTCATCAACGATTCGAATACCATATTTGTAACTGCAATACTACTACTATCGAGAAGCAGTGAGCGTGAATTCGCGCAATGTCATTACAACCAGGAACTCTTCTTCTTCCTAGCAGAAACGGTGGTGCATGAAATATTTTCGAACCCCATAACTGCCGCTGATATGCTTTGGTTAGAAGTGTTCGTCGTAGCTTACTGACCGCAGTATTCGATGAACACTCTTTACTTCTAAATAAGTTTCTTTTCTGCATTCCCACTACATCTCTTTATTCGATTGGCTGAAGACAAGATTTACTGGAATAAGACCTTCTAGGTCGCCAACGTTCTACAGTGCAAATTAAAATAACTTTTAAGAATTCAAGTATACTTACCCTGTACAAGTCTTTAAAAAATAAAAACTGATTATCATCTTACTTCAACAGTAAGCACTCTGATCCTTCGCACAACTGAAGACTTTTGCGCTCAAAGCACTTTGAAGTTATGGCACTTCCAAAGAAAAAAAACCTTTCCTTCAATCAGTTACCCAAAGATGACGACAAATATTTCAGATATCGTCCAGGCGTTGTCACATCAAAATCGTACGAAACTTGAAACATCAGCTAACAGTATTGTTTAGCGGGCAATTAATTTTAATTGACCTTATTATCCACAAAAATCGAAGGAAGTCCCAGTTTGTCGGCGAAAGTTCTTTTAGCCTTCTCACAACCGTCATTTCATTCTTAATCATTTTTATGCAGAACAATTACCAGCATCTTGCATGTACTTCAATCAAAATTTCACTAAGATCAAAATACATGAAAAAGTCTGCTTCAGAAGCGACGGACTCTTAAATTCCTACTCATTACCGATTAGACAAATTATATTTAAAAAAAAAATGTTCAGAAAAACAATAAATTCGCGGGTATCCTCAATCGGCTTAGCAGTCCAGTCGTAGCCCTTGGCGTCCAATAGCCGCACAGCATGGCAAAGATCCGTATCCTGCAACAAGTCCGAGATCAGTGAAGAAAATGAGCTAACTAAAATGTTCTTAACATGGTTTTAAGTGTCACTCCATAACGTAGTACCAATTTCAAAACGTATGTAATACCGCGGAGGAACGATTTAGGGCACAGCTTAGACAGTTTCTACACAAGCACAAACTGCTCTGTATATGCCCGTTAAAAAAAAAAAAA
>UXUI01007990.1:14095-27690 GCA_900576705.1 Enterobius vermicularis
AGGTACTGTTTTTATCTCGCGGGTTTTCCAAATCTTCAGAAAATAAGGTAGCTATTTTACTTGTTGGGTAATATGTACGGTTTTAACTGTGGGTTTTTTGTTTTTTCTTTTTCTTTAAAATGGTTTTTAATCAATTAGTGGAATATTCAATGACTTTCTTTGCGGTCACTGCTAAAAAAAAATGAGATGACTTCTTGAACGATGTATTATTAGTGAGACCTGTATTGCAGTCCTAGTAGAAATGGTTTAACATGAAAGGCTTTTAGAACGTTACATGTTTGGTTTAGCAAGCATTTTTTCCAATTTTCTAATATTCTAGTAGTTCATCGGTTACATAGTTTTTTCAGATGTTTATATTTTACTTCTGCCATATGTTATTACTCTTATTTTGATGGCTTACAGTGTCGTCTTGGACCGCTTTTTTATCCACTGATTCCCACCCTTCCACCTTTTCCGGTTTATATGTGCTGCATCAGATTAGCTGAATGTTTATTCAAGAGGGCGGGAGAAAAATGAGATTGAAGTTTTAAGTGCTGAAACTTATGCATATGACCTTTTAAAGATTCAAAAAGTAGGAGTTTTGGCGTAATGCACTATTTTATTGCTTTAGAAAAGTGGAGAGTTAAAAAAAAATTTGAGACAGTTTGCGTACAAATATTACAGTAATTGTTTACTGGCAGTGACTATTCTGTACGCCATTACTTTGCTGAGCAAGTTTTTTTCTTTTTTTGGAATACTTCAGTGATATTTTATTTTTTTTTTTTGTAATTTCTTTCTGATCTTCTGTGATATTGTTTTTGTTTTACTGTTTGGCGTTAATTAAAATACATCTTAAATGAGTTCTTGTGCGGTTTTTTTTCTGACTGATTGGTACTATCTCTTTGCTTTTTTAAAAATTAAGTGATTTCCTATTCTGACTATGCAGTGGTTCTCAGACCAAAATTTGCCCAGCTTTTCTTCTTTTGTTAGAGACATCTGGCACATGCGTACTTGTTGTATTAATTTTTTGGTGCGTAGCTACGCAGCATCCAAATGTAAAACTTCACATTAATAAGTAATATTTCAGGTAGTTTTATCGTTATATTCAACATTACAGTTTTTACAAGGTTGCTGAAGGCGTATTCTCAGGAAGCGTGCTTTGTAAAAAAGTAATACTCTACTGAGGTCCCATTCGTCATCAAATTCTGTCTTGAAAAAAAATATATATATTGACATGTCGAGAAAACGGTATTTTGTCAAGCAACATTTTTCTTCGTAACAGTACGTTTGGTTGAGTGCGAACCAGTAGTAACTTGAACACTTGTTTTCTTTTACAGTTTTGGATTATTTGCACTAATTTTTTGGAAAGTAAGAACTAAAAATATAGCATTTGTGGAATTAATTAAGCACGCAGTATTGTACAGAAGCAGATTTTGCATTTTTTTGGTGACTCTCCAAGAATGTTGAGTATGAGAGTGGATGCGCTAAGGATTATGACGAGCACTGTAGAAATGGTGGAGTGGCAGTTAATTGGTGCTGTAAGCAGAGGAAATTTTTGTGTAGTTTGACTGTGCTTGAAAAAGGTTGAGAGGCTATATATTCTTTCTCTGTCCAATTGTATGTTTTGTGTTGTATTTAGTTTATTGTGTCCTTGAAGACCATTCGCTTGTATGCGCGAACGTTTTCCTGAGGTTTTTAGGATCATTTCAAGCGAAGTTTAATGCGTTATTTTCCCCAGATTTAAGCCAGCATAGCATCTATTTCGCGAAAAAATGGTCATGATAAGTAAATAAAGTGTGTTACAAATCACTGTTTCCGAAACTGTTTTGGTTTCCATTAATTTTGACCAAATAGGTATGCCCGTTTTATAACATTTATTTTCTCCTCAACTCGTACTTATTTCTTTATGACTTTTTAGTTTTGGTTGGATTTGTTTCCTCACTCCGTATAAGAACTGCTGTGGATTTTGCCCTATACGACGTTTAAATTTTGTTGGATTATTGCAGCGTTTATAGCGCAAAAAGAAAATATTGCTGTACATCCATATTTTTCAAATATGAGTTATTGTAACTCTTGCTATTTGAACGGATCTTTATTATAAGACTGAATACCAGAATTTATGAGTTACAACATGCTTACAGATGTGAAAGACAGCGATGAGTTTTCTAAATGTAAATTTTGACTTGACTAATGGCATCTGAAATTGCTCTTGTTTTATTTTCTAGGACCCTATTATTTGACTTATAAATAAGGTGGGAACTATGCTTATGACAAGTTAATAAAGTGTTTGGGTAATTTAATCGTGGCATTCCAAAAAAAGTTGTTCTTATTCTTTTTAAACACTTTACAAAGCAAAAAAGAAGATGGAGAGGGATAGCTTTAGAGGTGGCAGAAAAAAATTTTTGATTTGCCGTCGTTTGTTGCTTCATTCGTATGACGAGCAGGTTCTTCTCCACTCAGATCTGAGCAGTAAATAAGAGTTTGTGAATTCGTATTAAAAGAGGTTTTGTGTTTTAAATCACTGAGGATTCAACTACAAGGTTGCAATAAAAGAACTATTTAAAATATCAAGGTTAGCTTCTTCAAAGTTTTTTTTGCCTGGAATGGTTGCGGTATTATACCTGTGTTTTGGAAATAAACATTTTTTGTTTTTCTCAACTAAACTCTTGATTACCATGGTGGACTGAACTTCACATGCTTTATACCAGGCAAATAGCGGGCATACCGAGCAATTGGTACAGAAGCATAGTTAAGGACAATAAAAAAGTCTAACTGAGCAGGAAACTGTTAAAGATAAGCAAAAAAAGTCAATTGGCACAGTAAATTAAGGAAAAAGCAGTAGGGGGAACTTTCGCGTGTAGCTCCGCTGAATGGAAAAACTGCAAATAATTTTTGGTCAGAACAAATGTTTCCAGTTATTTCCCGGCTTTTCCACTTCTACGATAAGTATTCGTTTGGGACGGAGCAGCGCTAAAAGTTTACAAAAGTAATTTTATTTAAAAAATTGATTTATACCCTAATTTATTCTCGCGTTCAGTTGCTATCGCCCACAATTTCGGTCTACCACAAAGAACCCAGTCTCCTAGTTTTTCTCACTGCAGTGGCCCCTGAATTTTCGCAAAGCACTTGAAGCTTTTAAAAGTACTATTCCCTTTCTATCTTTGTCCATCACATCACAGCACCATCTTCTTGTTACCTGTTTAATAGATTTTTTTTCTTTTTTTTAAATTTTCCATTCTTATTTTAGATTTGCTTACTCAATTCAATAAGGCAAAACTTGACTACTCTAGCAGCAATAAATCAGAAACAGTAATCATAATTTGTCTTTAATACTAACTTCAGTAACACTCACTTTATTCGTTAAATAGGCTGTAAACTTCAATTTACAACCGGTACGCTTGACAGTATGCAACGACTGCAGCACAGACAACAACGAAGAATATTTTGGAATTAGGTACCAAACGAACCTGTTTCTGCGCTTCAAACAGAATTCCGAGTTACACTACATAAGTTCAGGAACTCTGTGCAGTGTCTCGCACCATTTAACAGACTTCCACTCAACGGTGTATTTATAAAAAAAAATACCGCAAGAATAAGGATATTGGTATTTTTCACCACAAATCTTTGAACTTTTGGCTGCGTTATCGGCCTTAAACCTTGAATGACGGAGTGCTTTTGATATGGACAGGTAGTCACTTGAGCATACGCAATCTGGCTTGGAATTTCAGTCGAAGATTTGTTAAATCAGGCAGCGGTATGCAGCTGCAGGCATTGAAGCACAACAATGCCAAATGAGAAAGATAGAAATGCGTTTTTTTTTTTGTAAATATTACAGCATTTGTCGGCAACAACTGCACGTCAAAGGGTTTTTTGTCAGTCTTTCTTTAACTAATTGTTGTTTTCAGGATATTTCAGGATAGTAGCATCTCGTTTGCAAAATGCAAAGACTTGTGTAAGTTTTACCTCTTGCTCTAAAAGCAGAAGGTTTTTGAAATGAACTAACTTTGTTATGGCTTATAGTAGCACAAAATAACTTGTCTTCATGAAAAAGGTGCTGTCGTTTGATAAAAGGAGTTTTAGCAAATCATCAGGGTACTTCTAAGGTAAAACCGTCTTTGTGTGCGCAGCGGAGATAACTACTAATCAGGAATTACGTCGTTGAAATTGCTTTCATATTGCGACTCCTGTCTATCTCGAATAGCCCATACATTTTTAAAAAGAATTTGTTGTGAAATTTAGTTTGAAGGATAAAACTGATTAAGCATTGGCGGAACTGCTAAATGAACTTGTCATCAAAGCTTTTTGCAGTAATTTTGTTGGATTGATTTTAAAGCAATAAATGCCGGAACTTTTGACAATTTAATAACCAGGTGAACTGTTTTGCTCACTGTCTTAAGTAATCGTTTAGAGTGAGGAATGAAGTTTAGACCACGTACTTGAGATAAGAGCGAAAATTAGTTGCTTATCTTATGCCAAATTTGGAAGTTCAACAAGAAAGTTTTTAACTGTTTTTGTTGGGAAAAGTAAACTGAGAGAGCTTCCTACACCTTTTTATGATTCTTACGTAGCTTCATTTATTCTTCTCAGTTGCATTTACAGCGAGTCGAATTTAACGGAATAAGGACTAACAGATTACTAAAGCAACTTTAATATCATGTGGACAGAACTGTAGTCCTTAAATAGCGCGTTTCATAACAAAGCAGAAGAAAGAAATTGATTTTGTATGCTCAGAAATATGTGGCTTTACTTGCGGTATGGTGGTGGCGATGTTTGGAGATGAGTTAACAATGGAAATTCTTCTACATTCATCTCTTTCGTCTTGGGCAGAAAGTCGTCTGTACAAATTTTTAATGTCTATTTATGTTGAAAATTACTCTTATATAGGGATTGGTTTTGAAATTATTCTCTTTTACTCTGAAATGCTTTGAAAATCTTCCTCGAATTGTGAATTCTGAATAATCGTCGATCATTACTTTCTGCTTTCGAAAAGTGATCTTTGAGCAATCCTCTAATGCAGAGGAGTCAGACAAAATGTAGCAGTCTTTGAATGGAATCAAGCTGTTTAGAAAAGAGTTCCATGACATTAACAACGAAAATTAATTTTTGTGATGGAAGGGTTAGTTTATAATTATGACTGCTTAGTCGTAAAAGCAGAACCTCAAGGCTACAAAATTTTAATATAGAATGTACAAAAAATATAGCTGGAATGTTTCCCAGCAGCATAAGCCCGGATTTCTGACGAATATTCAAAACAGGCACACAGTCCTCCAAATTATGTTGGAGGGTTATAAATAGCTGCGGGTTTTAAAAGATACTTTCTTTCAGAACCACAGTGGGAATAGCATACCTAGTAGCCGTTACACATGAGTTCTATACAGGAACCTTTACAGCTGAGTATTCATCATCATCTTCAAATCTTATAGAAATGCGTTCTAATCGGTATCCGTTTCGCAATTGCAAAGTTTTAGTGAGTTCTTCTGTTCTTATTCCACTTTTTTCATTCAGTAATTTGGGTAAAACCAACAATGATTTTTCTGTGGTAATGCATAAATGTCGGAATTTTCTTTTGTTCAAGGCACTTCAATATTTTTGAAATTTCGCACCATACCGGTATTTAGCATTGTAACTGTTAGTTGAAATAAAGATTTTACTCATTTTTCAAATCGAGTATGAATCAATGAAAAGTTTTTAAAACAAAATACATTCAAAAATTTCTTGAAATAATATATTTCAGGATGGTATACATCTCTATTACAACGATATGTACATCAAAGAGTTAGACGTCGCCGAGCAGACAGATTTGGATATTTATAGAAGAAAACTACAACTATGGAATAGAAATCTTCAAGATAGAATTAAAACTGCAAGTTTTTTGAAGTATTATAACTTAAAAAACATTTTTAAAAAATAGTTAAGAATCAGTCAGAACTTTTTTCTAGTTTTTTACCTATCATATGGGACGGAAAAACTGAAGATTTTTGTAATCAAGCTAGTGGGAAGTTTAGAGCACTGCAAAAAATAACCGCTGTAGCAGTGCGCTCGTGAAAAAGATTCTCAACACTATTTTCTTATGAATTCCATCAAGTCACAGACTCTTGAAAGTGCTATTTATCAACAAATTTTCATGTGAAATTTTAGAGATAAACTTAAAAGTTTTTTGGAAGTATAGTAATAAGCTTTTTCGCAAAAACAATTCATAGAGCAAAATTCACTGAGGACTCTCCCATGACTGCAGATTTTTCAAGTGCGAGTGCCGTTGTTTAAAATTGTCTGCCGGTTTTTTTAGCTGGCACTTTAACACCGCTAGCTGTTCTTTTCAAACTTATCTCTGGCAAATCTTACGTAAATGTGATTTTAGATGTTATGTAAAAGGTGTACTGTTTCCTGCTCAGAGGGCCTAATAAGCTTACTGCCCAGAAGAGTAATTTCAAGTATAAGCAGCATTGTGAATGCAAATTTTTGTGCCTCCTATACAAGATATATTACTCTACGCTTAGTTACAGCAGTCAGCCGAAGCCACATTCTTGTACTGTTTCTGAGTATGCTCTTTGTCCACCACCAAACATCACCAGTGTGGTCGGATGTTTTAGGCTGCTGAAGAAAATATAAGCACGAACGCGGTGGGTGGGTTTTGAGAAGGGGTGGCTGAAAAAAGTGATGTGAATTTTTTTTTGAACAGTTAGATATTTATTATGTGATAGTGGGAAAGAAAATAAAAATTTTAGTTTCTACTACCGCAAGTTCATGAATAAGCTATGAAAAGTTGAGACATAGAAGGCGAATTTGACGCGTTCTTTTTTTGAAGTACAGTTTTTTTTTGTTCTTGGAAAATGCCGGAAAGATTGCTGCAGTACTAGGTGATCATTTGTTTTAAGGACATTGCGAAGCCCGGCAAGTGTCAAGCAGTCTTAATTGTGATATTCTTGTTGAGGTTTCAAACGGAGCCTTACGAGATCGTGGTTTTTACCTTGACAAATGTGGGGACGAAATTATAGTGATTTTCGTGAACTCAAGGCACCAGTACCGGTTTACAAGATCCTGCGTGGATTAAGAGCTGATGGAGGTTTAGGTAGTCTCTTTTGTCTTAAAACTGTTAACTGGTAACAGCCAAGACTGTGGAGCAGCTTCAGCAGATTTGTCTCGCTTAGCAGGCGTTAATAATTGCTAATTTTTGAAGGATTTTTTATAGCAAGGTGTGAGAATGGCAGACGATAGGTGTTCAAATTCCTCTTCATTTATTTGGAATCAATTCGTCAGCAAAATTTAATTGAATGATGGATTAGAAATATTTATTTAACCGTCTTAGCAATTCAACAATAAGTTCTGACTGGCAACTTTGAAAGGTATTCACATATTTTACAGATAGTAATCAGAAGATTTTTAGGGTAAAATTTATATTTATGCAGGAAAGGTGGAAAAAATTTCTTAAGGACTTATTAATTAGAGATTTTGTTTTCAGTTGTCGTAAATTTTATATAATCTATTTTTCCAAAGCGTTCAGAACTGTTTTTGTTAACTTGGCTCTCATTATTAGTATTTTTTCACTGTAATTGTCTTTAAGAACTCCTCTTCTCTCTTTCTTAGCTGAATTCTATATGGAATTTGCAAGTTTGTGCAGAAACGCTATTTAAGATTGCTTTGATGGATGAAATTCAAAAACTAGACTGAACTATTTTGTAGTTGTATTGGATGGAAAACATTCAAAGATTGTTAGACTAATCTCTTGATTAGGGGAATTGTTGAGCTTTCTGCAGTATTGTAACCAAAATTGAGTAAAATTTTATCTTCAGTATATCAGTAAATACATTACTATTTTAGGAACTTGATTTGCACAAAGCAGCAATGGAGGATATACAAAAAGAAATGGATTCTTTCTCAAAAAAAATGCAAATAACTATAGATCACGACTTTGGCAACAATTTTAATGGAGAAAACATGGATCAGATGGACTCAAAGGATTTTTTTAAATCTGTGTCATTCTCAGATCACCAAAACAGCGTGCACCCACAGTCGTTAAGTAAAAGTGTAGCTGCGAAACCACCCATGTCTTCTACGTTTCCAAGATCACCGTCTTTTTGTGATTTGTGAATGGTATTTGCCCTTCTTGAGCAAATTAAAATTGTTCTCGTTCAATTAGAGTTGTTTTTTAACAAGACCTTCAAATTTTGAAATTAAGTTTTTTTCTGATATTATTTTTTCGTCATAATTTTTCTTGACAATATTACTTGCTATTGCCTTCTTGATGACAGCCTTTTTCGTCCTGCAGTTTAAAGCATAGAACTTCGAGGGTATCATTCTACCATTACCATTTTATTTCAGTACTTAAGAACAATGGTTTTTGTCAATATTTTCTAAACAAGTGTCCATTGCTTCACTGTTAACATTCATCTGCGCACTACCATTGTTTTTCTTTGTCTATCTTATTTCTTGACTCCCAAAAGGCGAACAAATATTAAGTGTAGAATGATAAGAAGCACTGTTGGTAGAGAAGATCTCTAAATGCGCGGTTAGCATTCTTTTACACCGATAGAATACTTATATAATTTTTTGTCTGTTAAGTGAGACATAAGCTATTGTTGAGCGAAAAATGAGCAGTAGACGGAATTTTCTGCATACAGAAACATAATTATAATACAACGTTAGTGTTTATTGGTTGCACTTGAGTCGATAAGACAGTTTTTTTATTGCAAAAGCTCTGACTACATCATTAACAGTGTGGAAGGTTCTTCAAAACCACTTGGCGTTTTTCTTCATCTTCACTGCGCAAATCTTATGCGCGTTATGTGATTTCAGTTTTTGAGCCCTGACGGACATTTATGATTTGTTCTTACACCTTATAATCCTTCATCCTTTCCAGAGCAAAAAAAAGTTATAAATTTTGCAGAATAGCTGCAGGAAGATTATGCCTCGATTGATAGCAATGAGCAGGGGAAGTTGAGTACATGTGATAATTTAGAAGTTATTTTCTCAATTAGAAGTTTTCGTCTCGATTGCTTTGTTTCTCTTTTGCCAATATTAGGGGGTGGGAATAGTGTTACTATGGTTTCCACCTGTCATTCCCTGTGCCGTTTCAGATAAGAGGCGTTTTTGAAGAAGAGCAACGCTTCTACCAGCCGAAGTCGCTGCTTTGCTAGAACAATCTTGTATAGCTGAAGACATCTCAAGTTTTTGCTGGTTTGTTCGCTCCAGCTGTCTCCTCAAGAAGAAGCGACGCTGCATTGTTTAAAAGTAACTTCACTTCTGCTTTCAAATGGATGAAGAAGAGCCCTGCTGCCATCATCACAACATTGCGGGATAGCGTGGTACCTTTTTCGGCGCCATCTCTTCAAAAAGTGACAGCCCGGAGCGTCGATCTACTGCGGTACAATAGTAAACCATCGTACATAATTGAGTGTTACAGACACTTTATAAAAGCAATATCCTCAACTATAAGCAATACTTTTGTTTACTAATGGAACAACAGCTTGGGCTCCAAAAAAAAAAACGCGTCGGCAGTGTCGTGGAAAGGACACGAATTCAGTGCAATTTTAAAGAACCCGCTCAAATGGACGGTGAAGGATTTGAACTCAGAGGGAATTTAGAGGTTTAGAGGGATTTTATACATTTTACAGGGTAAAACTAAAATTTTTAAAACTCAAGTTGCGAATGGCATTGAATTATCTTACCTCACTGGTTTTACAAGTACTTCTTCCTATAAGAAAAGGACGAGGACTTCTTGGGTCTAAAACAAAGAGCTGGCTTAAAATACACCAGTAGCGGTTTTGTATCACACGGAACTGTCTAGCGGTAGTAAAAGTTCAATATTGAATTTTGCTAAGAACTGACTAGAAGGTCGAAAAGAGTGTGAACTGTTATTCAGTCAACTATTCGCTTTTTTAAAAATGATTTCAATAATTATATAGATAAGAAGACGTACCTTATTCGTACATGTACTTTTTTGGTTCATTTTGTTTACTTACTGAGGAGGTTAAAAAATTTCTTGAGTACAGCTCATTTCTAGGGACTACACCAATGCATTTTATTCTCTCGACTGGGTTACCAAATCTAGCAAAATTATGGACGGAAAATTTTAGTGTAGTCTCCTGCTTCTAGCTCCATGTGGTGGTCAACAGCAAGTGTGTCAGTAGAAGCATGTGTTTAAATTCTAAAAGCTCGTCGTTTGCCAGCTCCACTAACAGAATGGCAAAAAAAAGTATAGTATTGATGGGTGTTCTGTAAATATTTTAAAGTTGCAAATGACTTGACGCGCACGAAGAAAATTCTTCTTATTCAATAGTAGGTTATCGGTAGGTGAGGTATATTCTCCAATTTCTTTACAGTTCTTAAAGTTATTGGACCACCGCTATCGATATCTGAATGTTACAGTACACGCTGCCACTAACTGTTTTTTTATCTAGCAAATCAGATTTTGTATCTGGATTTGCCTGTAGGGCCTAAACCACTGTTTCTTATTAAGAGCAACATCTCCTTTCAGAAGGTGACTAAGAATGCTCAAAGACTTACAGGAATTGTGGGAATAACAGAACGGTGGAAAGATAGCCAAAGGGCCCAGATAATTCTCACAAAATTAGTGTAGTAAATTTTTGAATCGACAGCTGGATGAGGTGGGTTTAAGTCAGGAAGGACATCTAGGCTTTGGATAACGCATTAAATAGCCTCTTTTTGTAATTGACTTACTGTATCGCTGGCTTTTCTGCCATCACGCTTAACCAAGACTTTGTATAGTAAATTAACTCTTCGGCCTGTTTTTTAAAGTCTTTATTTCTTGAGTCTTCGCAAGAGGAACCTTCTCTACTTAATAGCTCAAAAACTCTTAAGCGATAAGCATTTCTTTGACCGACCATTTACATTAGAGTAACAATAATTTATATGCCTGCTACTGTTTTTGGCATTCTGCTCTATTAAAGATTCTAGCGTTTATGCTTCAATTTTTAGAAAGAAGTATAGTACAGTAGCATATTTTTCTGCGGCAGTAACGATGATTGAAAGAGTTCAAAAATTTTTGTTTTTTTTTCACGTTTTGAATTTTTCCTTTCTTATCAAATTTTGACTGTGGAGACGCCATGTTGTTCCCAGACATTGTTATGTCAAAAAATTTGAACTTATTTTGCAGAATTAGCAATTTTCAAGGAGCCAATTCAACTGAAGAATGAAGAACATGTGAAGATTAAACATTTGCAAGGAATATTAGATAATAGAAATTGGGGGTAAGGCGCCCATCTACAGGGAGAAGAAAGACACAACTTAGGGTAGTCAAAGCAGCCTGTGTGTTTGTTCTCGACAGATAGATGATAATAAAAGGAAACAAACTGTCGGTTTTACGTATTTTTCGTATTTTTCTACCGCATTTTGTTGAGGACATTTCTTTTGAACTTTTTCAAGAATTTTTGGTGACAAAATTTACATTTATTTCGTTCAAGTGTTTATTAGCATTCTGAGTAAAGACAAGGTTACCATTTCTTTTCTGACCGACTACCGCACTTGTAAAATAAATTGCAAGATTACCATCAAATTTTTTTTTAAAATGCTGTTAATCGTTTAATTGTTGTTGACAGTTCCTCTCACTTTTTCTATTTCTTTTATTTTTTCTTTTTTCTTGAAAAAGCTTGAGTAAAATTTAAAAATCAGAGTTTTTGTAAAAAAAAATAAAACAAAAGAAGTAACTGCTCACTGTTTAAATACATTAATTGATTAAAAAAAAATTTGCTTGAATAGGAATAACTTCGTTTTTGTTGTAATATCATTTTTAAAGCTGAGTTTTTTGTTTATTAAAACAATGACAATATGAGTTCTACTTTTTTTTGAGGGTTAATGTTAAAACAGGCTACTTATCCTTTATTTGCTGCAGATTCGATTATATGTTTCTAGTTTTTAATATTAAATTCAATTTAGGTTTGCTACTGACAGTTGTTTGCGCGTAGTCTTCTCTTTCTGCATGTGGGTTACAATGTAAGCGATAAACGTTGTTAGAAAATTAACGAATTAGTTGCAAACCAAATGACTGTGAGATACAGATAGTGTTCTGCTTCAACACAGTTATTTCATCTTCCGAAAATTGTTTTTATAAAAACTCTTAACTTTCGTTTCAAATTCCTCACTAGAGTTTTGATACCTTGACGAGCAACTTTGATTAGTAATACAAATGGCAATGTTTCTTCAGAAAATCAGAAACAAACCAAAAAAACAACCAACTTCAAAAAAGCATAAATGTTTAAGCAATGCTTTAAAAATTTTAGTCAATTTACGATAATGGTGAAGAGAATATAGGAGTACTTATAATCTCTTGTATTTGTAAACTGCCAACTTTGATTTTCAAAGCTTCTTTTTAGTTCAAAATCAGCCATCTAATTAACAGTATGGTCTTTTAAACTTTTCTTTCCTCAATAAAAAAATTTACACTGGAAGTTGCCAATCATGATTTCAAACAGTTTCAGCTTAGCGTTACTTTTCTCCACTACCTTATGCAAAGCCCAGTTTGGAGGCAGTCAAAACAATGACGAAACTTTGATTTATGCATTGAACAACCCGCCGAGAAGCTGTGCAGTTCGGGTACGAACGAGTCGATTATAATTTGATACATTGTATTTCAAAAAACATATTAACAAAAAATTCGTCGTTGATAGGTTATGACTATTTTTAATTGCAAAAACAACATGTCTTACATAGATGACATTTTGTTTACAGATGAATTTGACAGAAAAGTGCTCTTTACCTCTATCTGATGTAGTCATCCTTTATTAATGACACTATTTCTCATTATAATTATCCGAATTGCAGCAATACAAAAAAATTTTTACTGTTGAAATATAGTAAAATTAATCACGGTAAAGAAAATTTGTATAGTCATTCAACCCCTACTTGTACTTAGCAAATTATGCAATTGAAAGTTTTACTAGTAGAAGGAAAACTGATTGAAAACAAGAGATAAATGCAAAGAAGTTATTTTAGTGTCTGTGTTCTTTTTGAACATTTTCTTTTGTAAAACGAAATTAAAATTTTCTAAAAATTTTTTTTAGATTGTAAGATTTAGGAATACAAACAAAGTGGTTCAGCGGTATATCAATCAACACAACAGCAGTAAGATTAGTAGATTGAAAATGACTCAAACCAATTTTTGCAAGGAAGGGAAGCTGATTAAACACACTGAAGACATATTGACTACCTAATTGGCACTAGGCAAAAAAATGAGTGACTTAGTGTTTTTGCTCTTCAAAAATAACTTTCTTCCGCACTGAATCTTTAAGTTTCTTTACAATTCTAGAATGGTGATTTACTTTTCATTAACGGTCAGTACAGTCGCCGATTAACCAGACCAGAACGACGAGAATTGGCAAGCTATAAACGACGAACCGATAGAAGAAGGTTTCCAAGAGCAAGCCGGTTTTACTCCCCAGGGTTCGCTCAGGTACCAAAATTTATTTTATTTAAATCCTTTAGACCTACAAACTGGCCTTGATTTTGAACCTCACACTTACTATTATGGGTCTACCTCTGATGCTGTTCAAAAACAATTTTTTTTCAAAGACTATGATAAAAAGCTATTTTTACTGATTTTTTTTACTGTTTTAACAAAATTACCAATAAAATAACAACAGAAAACTACTTTTTATTTTACC